>PVIY010013460.1:0-59135 GCA_004026745.1 Myrmecophaga tridactyla
TGGAGTTGATTGTGGATTGCTTAAAGTTTGCTATCTTTCCCTGATATGCTCAGATATAAGCCTCAGAGTTTGCCTGTGAAAAAAGATATTAATAGCATTGCATTTTTATTCCATGAGGCTTAGTGTCATGAACTAAAGTTTTTATCCAGTTATCCAGTTGTCTAAAACAAAGAAAAGAACTTCTAGATTAAATAAGAAAGAAAAGGAAAAAAATGCAGGTAACTTAACATGTTACACAATTAGAAAATATTGTAAAGCTCGAAATAAGGGTGTTGGCTTATGCATTTACCAAGTAATGCAGTAAACTGTGTCTACATTCTGTTCCATCAGAAAGGTCATTGGCCATTCTCCTAGGACATTTATTTTTTCTCATTTTTGCCTCTTTTGGTTATAGATGCCAAAAAATATTTCCAGGACAATTTTCACTTATCTGATTCTTAAAAGCAGCTATTGGATCTCCAGGCATTCATTTTCAAAGTAGTGGTTAAAGAAGTACATACATGATGTTATTATTTATTAATAAACCTATGCTTTGTAAATATTAGAATCAATATAAGCATTGTTAAAGAACAATGAACAGTTAAAGACAATGAACAATGAATGTACATGGAACTGATCAGAGGATACTTGCTCCACATATGTTGCCTAGCAGCCACTCCTTCCTGAGGCTAATGCTAACTCTAGGAGGCAATTACGTCTCTAGGAGGCAATTACGCCTAAAGTTACTGGAAGAAAGAATGAGAAGGCAATGCATCATATCTAAAAAAATAGGTCCCATTTTTTTATAACAAATTAGTAGGATTCACACATCAGAATTAGAAGAATTTCAAAATAATCACTGGCTTCATAAGCACAAGTTCTTAGATACTTGTAACTATAACTCTATCCATCTATGACCAAGTAGAGTTACTTTAATTTGAACAAATTGTATTTCAAGAGGCAACAATGAGCTCAAATTACATTTTCAGCCATAGTATCATGTTTTCTTTAAGTTAGTAATTGTGGAACTATCGATAAAATTCAATTAATATTGTGTAAGGTGTTACCTTTTAGAGAAACATAAACCTAATAATAAAAAAGACAAGTTGGGCAGTTTTCCTATTTTCTATGATAGGAAATGATGAATTATAGCAAAAGTGTAAGAGGAATTTATGGATTCTTCAGTTAAGTGTAACAATGCCCAAAGCCAATAACTGTAGCAATATATTCTGAAAAAGAAGCCTGACTTGGACTTCCTAGAGTGAATAAGATATTGGTGTTATGCCAAAAAAAAAATGTTACTATGCAAAAATACTAAAGAACAAACAGAACTAAATAATTTCTAAGAAATAAGCATTTCAGCAATATTATTTTCTTCCCCACCACAAACTATTTAAATATTTCAGTGTTGTTTTTTAAATTGAAGTTCTGGGTTTATGGAACAATCATACATAAAATTTAGGGTTTATTTATACCACACTATTGGTGTGGTACTTTAGTTACAATTGATAAAAGCACATTTTTATAAGTGTACTATTAACTATAGTCCATGGTTTAACTTAGAGTTCAGTTTGTGTTGCATAGTTTGTATATATATATGCATGTATTATATATGTGTATTATATATCTAGCAAATATACATTTTTTCTAGCAAATGTGTGTATGTGTATGTGTGTGTGTTTTATATATATATAAAACCTAAAATTTAACCTTTTAACCACATTCAAATATAATTCAGTGCTGTTATTTAGGCCATAATATTGTGCTACCATCACCAATAAACACAACCAAAGTTTTCCTTCATCTCAGATAGAAGCTCTAAGCTTTTTAAGCCTTAACTCCTTATACCCTACATCTACTCCATCCCCTGGTAACCTATACACTAGATTCCGACTCTATGTGTTTACTAATTCTAATTATTTCATATCAATAAGATCATACAATATTTAGCCATTTGTATCTTGCTTACTTCACTTAACACGATATCTTCAAGTTTCGTCTATATTCGTCATTCCTTTGTATAGTTGAATAATATTTCATTCCATAATATTCCACTTTTCTATTCATCAGCTGATGCCACTTGGAGTGCTTCCATCTTTTGGCAATTGTGAATAATTCCATTTTTGAACACCAATATGCAAATACCTGTTCTAGAATCTTTCGTTCGTTTGGATATATACATACACATATGTACATATATACATAGTTGTTGCATGGTATTTCTACACTTAACTTTTTGAGGAACTGCCCTATTGTCTTGCACAGGGGCTGCACATTTAACATTACCACTAGCAATGAAGGTGTTCCTATTTTTCTGCATCCTTTCCAAATCTTCTAATTTTCCATTAAAACAAAAGGGGTAGGACCACGGTGGCTCAGCATGCAGAGTTCTTGCCTGCCATGCCAGAGGCCCAGGGTCAATTCCCTGTGCCTGCCCATGTCAAAAACAAACAAACAAAAAACAATAGGGGTATGAAATGGTATCACATTACAGTTTTGATTGACATTTCCCTAATGGCTAAAGATGTTGAACATTTTTCATGTGCTTCCTGATCATTTGTATATCTTCTTTGGGGAAATGTCTATTTAAGTCCTTTGCCCATTTTTATATTGAGTTGTTTGTCTTTTTGTTGTTGATTGAAGGATTTCTTTATATATATATGAGACTTTTATATATGAGGCCCTATTTATTAATTTTTCCTTCATTGTTTATGTTTTGGATGTAAAGCCTAAGAAACTGTTGCCTGACACAAGGTCCTGAAGATGTTTCTTTATGTTTTCTTCTAGGAGTTTTATAGTTCTGGCTCTTATATGTAGGTCACTGATGCATTTTGAGTTTATTTTTGTATATGGTGTGAGGTAAGGGATCCTCTTCGTTCTTTTGCAAAGAGTGATTTGTTTTCCCAGTACACTTGTGAAAAGATCATTCTTTCCCAATTGAGTGGTCTTTTTCTATTTATCAAAAATCATTTAGTCATAAATATAAAGATTTTTTTTCTGAGGTCTCAATGCAATGCCCTTGGTATATTTGCCTGTCCTTGTGTCAATACTATGCTCTTTTGGCTACTGTGACTTTTTAATAAGCTTTAAGATTGGGAAGTGTGAATCCTCTAACCTCATTCTTCTTTTTCAAAATGTGTTTGGCTATTTGGGCCCCCTTCCCATTCCATATAAATTCTATGAATGACTTTTCCATTCGTAAAATAAGTTGTGGGAATTTTGATTGGGATTGGGTTGAATTTGTAATCTCTTTTGGGTAGAATCTGCATCTTTTTTTTTACATGGGCAGGCACCGGGAATCAAACCCGGGTCCTCTGGCATGGCAGGCGAGCATTCTTGCCTGCTGAGCCACCATGGCCCACCCTAGAATCTGCATCTTAATAATATTTCATCTTCCAATCCATGAAAATGGAGTATCCTTCCATTGATTTAGATCATAATGTGGAAGTCTCTTTCTATTCCTAGTATTCTGAGTGTTGAATTTTCTCAAATGACTTTTCTGCATCAATTTGAAATGATCATGTGGTTTTTATCCTTTATTCTGTTAATGTGGTGTATAATATAAATTCATTTTCTTATGTTGAACCACCTTTGCATGTCTGGGATGAATCCTACTTGAGTATGGCATATAGAAATTATCTTAATGTGCTGTTGAATTTGTTTTGCTAGTACTTTTTTGGGGGGAATTGTGCATCTAAATTCATAAGTAATATTGATTTGAAATTTTCTTTTCTTGTGGTATCTTTACCTGGCTTTGGTATGAGAGTGATGTTGGCCTTATACAATGATTTAAGGAATGGTCCAATTCCTTCTCTTCAATATTTTGGAAGAGTTTTAGCAGGATTGGTGTTAATTCTGCTTTGAATGTTTGGTAAAATTCCCTTATGAAGCCATCTGGCCCTGGGTTTTTTTGTTGTTGTTCAAATAACTGATTCAATCTCTTAACTAGTTATTGGTGTGTTGAGATCTATTTATTCTGGGGTCATTGTAGGTAGTTTGTGTATTTCTAGGGATTTTTCCATTTCATGCAGGTTATCTAATCTATTGGCATACAGTTGTTCATCTTCCTTTTTATTTCATTGGGGTAAATAGTAATGATCCCCTGTTCATATCTGATTTTAGTCATTTATGTTCTCTCTCCTTTTTCTTTTTCAGTCTAACAAAAGATTTGCCTACTTTATTGATCTTTTCATAGAACCAAATTTGACTGTGTTGATTTTCTCTCTTGATTATTTATTCTCTATTTATTTCCATTCTTATAATTTTTATTTCCTTCTTGTTTGCCTTGTGTTTAGTGTTTTTTTGTTGTTGTTGTTTGTTTGTTTTTTTCCTTTTTCTAGTTCTTTCAGTTTCATTGTTAGGTGTCTGACTTGAAAATGTTCTCTTTCTTTTAACAAAAGTACTGCTTTGGTGCATATCTTAGCTTTGGTATTTTGTATTTTCATTTTCATTCACCTTCAAGATATTTCCTAACTTCCCTTGTGATTTTCTCTTTAACCAATTGATTGTTTATGAATGTGTTTTTTAAATTCCACATGCATGTGATTTTTCAATTTTTCTGACATCGATTTCTAGTTTCATTCCACTGTGGTCAGAGAAAATGTACAGTAGGATTTCAATATTTTTAAAGTTATTGAGCGTTGTTTTGTTACCTAGCATATAGTCTATCCTAGAGAATTATTGATGTGCATTGAGAAGTATATTTTACTGTTGTTGGGAAGAGTTTTTTATATATGTCTGTTAAGATCCAATTGGTTTAAAGTATTGTTCAAGTCTTCTTTTCATTACTGATGTTCTGTCTATGCAATCTATCCATTATTAAAAATGGTGTATTAATGTCGCTTACTATTAAGGTAGAACTATCAAATTTTCCCCTCAAATCTGTCAATATTTGCTTCATATTTTGGGGCTTCTGCTGTTGGCTGAATATATAAGTGTGTGTACATATATATACACACATGTATAATATGCAAATATACATATATAAACATATATACATATACACAATTGTTACATCATGTTATATTGACCACTTTATTAGTTTATAATGGCCATTGTTGTCCCTTATATGTATTTTTGACTTAAGGTCTATTTTATCTGCATGATATTTTGTTCTTTTCACTTCAACCTACTTATGTTTTTTGAATGGTGAATTTAATCCACTTACATTTAAAGTCACTACTGATAATGCAAGAATTTCTTCTAGCACTTTACTATTTAGTCTTTGTAAGTTTTATGCCTTTTTTGTTTCTCAATTATTCTGTTAATGCCTACTTTCATATTGATTTGATTTTTATATTTTACAGTGTATCCTTCTTATTTCTATCCAGACATGTTTTTCACATATTTTCCTTGTGGTTACTATGGGATTCAAATTTAACAACTAAATATATAGCAATCATTTGATTTGATATTAGTTTGACATCAAAAGCATGCGCATACACTGTTCATATATCCTCCCTTCCCTTCACCATTTTTATACTTGTTACAAATTATATATTTGTTCATTGCATGTCCAAAACTATAAAATTAACCATTGCTTTATATGCATTTGCATGTTAGCCCCTATAGGGAGTAAGAAGTGGTGTTATATACTAGAAAATAAAAAACAATAGTATTGGCATTTATAATTGCCTAAATGGTCACCATTACCATGGGTCTTTATTTTTTTATGCTGCTTTGAACCATAGTCTACTGTCCTTTTCTTTTAGTCTACGTTACCCCTTTTAGTATTTCTCATAGGGTAACTCTAGTGGTAAACTCCATCAGCTTTTTTTAAAATCTGTTTAGCACATATCTAAATATGTAATGACTTACATTTTTCTTCAAATTTATTCTGTTTGGTGTTCTCTGGCCTTCCATAACATGCAAATTCATGTCTTTTGCTAAGTTTGGGAAATTCTCTGTCATTATTCCTTTGAATATTCCTTCTACTAGTTTCTGTCTTCTCATTCTGGGATTCCCATAATGTGTTTTGGTATGTCGATGGTGTGCTAGAGGTCTCTTAGGCTATTTTCAATTTTTATTATTCTTTTTTGTCTTCTGCTCCTCAGCCTAACTTATTTCAATTTTCTTGTCTTCAAGTTTGCCATTTCTTTTGTCAGCTCTAACCTGTTATTAAAACCCTCTTGGGAATTTTTCATTTCAGTTTTTGTGGTCTTCAATTCTATTAGTCCTGTTGGGTCCTTTCTAAAATTTCTATCTCTTTATTGAGATTCTCATATTGTTCATTCATTGTTTGCCTAATAAATTTTTATTAGTTCTCTTTATTTCTTTCATCTCCTTAAGCAGGAAGTCCACAGTCTGGTCTTCTTTGCTATTATTTTCTGGATTTTATCCTTTTCCTATGGACGATGCCATCATTGTCTTGTAATCGTTTCTGCACTTTGTACATTTAAATATTTTAAAATTTTAACTCTAGGTATTATTCTCTGAAATGTCTGTTTCTGGAGTTTGTATATGACATTGTTATATGACAAGAAAATTCAAGATTTTCTTGAATGCCAGTCCTCCTGTCAGGAAGGTCTTCTGAAGGCAAGTGTAAAATGTAAGGTTCTCCTTGTCTTTTATGATCCTGTGTCCTGTCTTGGACTTGTGTCTGCTAATGGCCTTAGGAGAGTTTGAATGTCCCCTCTACTTCCAAGGTGACAGACCTAAATATTTCAGCTTTTGAAAGCCAATGAAATTGGTGCTATGTTTCTAAATATAAATTCCAGTTTATCACTGTTGGTACATAGGAATGTACTTGAATTTTGCATATTTGCCTTGTATCCTACAAACTTTTTATAATCACTTATTAGTTGCAGAATTTGGGGAGGATTCTTTGAGATTATCTACATAGACGTCTGTGTACCAGGACATCTGCATACCTTTTATTTCTTTTTCTTGTCTTATCGTAGCTAGGACTTTCAGTACAATGTCAAATGGAAGTGATGAGAAGGGACATCCTTATCTTTTTTCTGGTCTTAGCAAAGGGTCTATTAAGATTATTGATTTCTAGTTGTGTATCTGTTTTGGCAGATTCTACCAATACATATGATTTCAGATATAAGTGTTTTGTAGATGTTCTTTATCAAGTTTATCCCTAGTTTGCGTAAAATGAGTTTTGGATTTCCTCAAATGGTTTTATACATCAATTGACATGATCATATGACTTTTCTTCCTTAGTCTTTGAAGTGATGAATAGCATTAATTGATTTGCAAAAAATTTTAACCGGCCTTGAATGTGGCATATAATTCATTTTATACAATTTTTTTCAAATATTTTCTTGAGGATTTTTGCATTAGTATTCATGAGCGATATTAGCAATTTCCTAGAAACACACAAACAACCTGTACTGGCTAGAGAAGATATAGAAGACTTCAACAAACCAATTCAAGTAAAGAGATTCAATTAGTCATCAAAAACCTCCCTACAAAGAAAATCCCAGGGCTTCACAGGGGAATTTTATCAAACATCTCAAGATGAAATAACATCATTGAAAATCTTCCAAAAAACTGAAGAAATGGGAATACTACCTAACACATTCTATGAAGCTAACATCACTATAATACCAAACCAGATAAAGATAATACAAGAAAGGAAAACTACAAATCAATTTCTCTAATAGATATAGAATAAAAAATTCTCAACAAAATTCTTGCAAATCTAATCTAACGACACATTAAAAGAATTATACACCATGACCTAGTAGTTATGTACTAGGTGTATAATATAGGTCGTGGTGTATAATTTTATTCCAGGCATGCAAGGATGGTTTAACAAAAGAAAATCAATCAATGTGAAACAATATATTAACAGATTTAAAGGGAAAAATTGCATGATGATCTTGATTGATGCAGAAAAGCCATTTGATAAAATTTAGCAGACTTTCTTATTAAAAACACTTCTAAAAGTATAAATCTAAGGAAACATCCTCAATGTGATAAAAAGCATATGTGAATAACTCACAGCATTGTACTCAATGGTGAGAGATTGAAGCCTTTCACCTAAAATCAGGATCAAGACAAGAGTGCCCATTGTCTCCACTGTTATTCAACACCATACTAGAAGTTCTAGCTAGAGCAATTAGGCAACAACAACAAAAAATAAAGTCAGCCAAATAGGAATGGAAGTTGCAAAATTCACATTATTTGCAGATGACATGATCCCTTATTTAGAAAATCATGAGAAATCTACAACAGAGCTACTTGAACTAATAAACTAATTCAGCAAAGCAATGGGATACAAGATAAACTAGGAAAAATCTGTAATGTGTCTATTACAGACCTAAATGAGGAAGCAGTTAAGGAAAAAATATATTCACAATGTTTATAGATGGGAGGGCTAAATACCATCAAGATGTCAATTGTACTCAAATTGATCCACGGATTCAATGCAATATCAATCAAATTTCCAACAACCTACTTTGCAGACTTGGAAAAGTTAGTTATCAAATTTATTTGGAAGGGAAAGGGTCTTAAATATACAAAACATCATTAAAAAACAAAGTGGAGGACTTATGCTTCCTGACTTGAAAGCTTCTTATAATCCAAAGTTGTCAAACAGCATGGTATTGGCCCAAAGACAGATATATTAATCAATGGAACCAAAGTGAGAGTTCAGAAATATGCTCTCATCTATTGTCAATTGATTTTTGACAAGGCTCTCACATCAAATGGGACAGAATAGTCTTTTCATTAAATGGGGCTGTCCATATCCAAAGGAATGAAAGTGTACCCTTACTTCTCACCCTACACAAAAATTAATTCAAAGTGGATAAAAGACCTAAATATAAAAGCCAGTAGCATAAAAATTCTAGAAGAAATTATAGGGAAACATCTTTAAGACCTAGTCATAGGAGGTAGCTTCTTAGACCTTATACTCAAAGCACAAGAAACAGAAGAAAAATAGATAAATGGGAATGCCTCAAGAATGAAACCTTTTGTGCATCAAAGGACTTTGTTAAAAAGGTGAAGAGACAGCCAACTCAAAGGGAAAAAGTATTTGGAAACCACATGCATGATAAATTTTTGATATCTTGTATACATAAAGAATAATGCAACTCAACAACAAAAGAAAGAACAAGCAACCCAATTATAAAATGGGCTAAATACATGAATAGGCATTTTTCCAGAAAGGAAATACAAATGGGTAAAAAGCCCATGAAAAGATGTTCATCTTTATTAACTATGAGGAAAATGCAAATCAAAACCACAATGAGATATAATCTCTCACCTATAAGAAGCTGCTATTAAACAAACAGGAAACTACAAATATTGCAGAGGATGTGGAGAAATAGGAACACTTATTCATTGCTGTTGGGGATGTAAAATGGTATAGCCATTGTGTGAGAAAGTTTGGCAGTTACTTAGAAAACTAAATATTAAACTGCCCTACAATTCAGAAATTCTGCTACTCGGTACAGAAATGTCTGTACAGACATTTGCACCCTGATATTCATAGTGGCATTATTCACATTTGCCAAAAGGTGGAAGCAATCTAAGTGTCCTTCAACAGATGAGTGAATAAACAAAATGTATATACATACAATGGAATATTATACGGCAGTAAGAAGGGATGAGGTCCTGAAGCACATGACAACATGGATGAACCTTGAGGACATAATGCTGAGTAAAATAAGCCAGACACAAAAGGACAGATATTGTAATTTCTCTAATATCAACTAATGAGAGTATTTAAACTCAGAGTCTTAAAATGTAGAATATAGAGTACCTTGAGATAGGGGAGCAGTTACCTAAAATGCACAAAATTGTTAACAAGTTGGAACATGAATGTTTGGGAATGGATAGAGGTGATGTTGCCTCATTATTGGGATTATAAGTAATAGTGCCATATTGCAGGTAAATTTGATTGAAAGGGGTTGTCTAAAGTCATGTAAGTCGCTGATTAAAACTAAAAATGAAAAGGTCTTGCATGAACTTCTACAAATATATAACACTTGGACAAAGAATTAGTAATTGTGTGTATGTGGGGGATAATTACCTACTGCAAGCTATAGACTGCATTTAACAGTAATACTTTAATGTTCTTTCATTAACAGTAAAGGGTGTGCCACATCAAAGTTAGGGCTCAATAATAGGGGGATAAAGGATATGGCATGTTTGGGTTTTCCTTTTTCTGGGTCTATCTATTATTTTTCTTTTTGGAGCAATGAAGAGTGTCTAAAATTTAGTGTGATGCTGATTTCACAACTGAGTGATGATACTGTGAGACATTGATTGTAAACTTCGGATGGAATATATGGTACGTGAATACATATCAGTGAAGCCTGTAGATTAAAAAAAAACTCCCATACTTTCATTGTCTTGAACACTGATAATGCAATTTATTATTTCAAATTTCACACTATATAAATTTTCTCTATATCACAAAAAGTGGATATATTATGTAGTACATGTAATAAACTTTCTGGAATTTGATTTATGTAAAGAAAACATATACATAACATATAAGCAAAATATGGTTATACATTTTTAAAACTGAATTTTTCAGAAACCACAATATTAAAATATTCTTTACAATCTAGTTTTTATCTTGACAATAAAATGTCATCCTAATTGAAGATAAAATTAACATTCCATCACCTGTTCACCTATAATTTATAAAATTGGTAAATAAATGGAAATAATCATATTTTTGACAAAATCTTCTCATTTAATATAATTGATATCACTGTACAGATTTTGTAGTTAGAAACAATTTGCCATTCTTTTTTTGGTATTCACTCTTAATTCTAGAAAATTCACTAGAAAACATGCATAATATGTATGTCTTTAGCCTGTATTATGCGTTTTCAGTTCTGTCTATGGGAGAATCACACTTAGTCTGGAACGCATTAACATTCTACGTTACAGAACAGAGAAGCAATCTGTTACCAGCACATCCCCTTGCCTATCAGGGCACAGCTTTACTTCTAAACCTTCCTATTGAAAACTATTATCTGTCACATACTGTGTGTGTTTTGTTTTCCCTTTTCATTATAGACTTTGTCTTTCTTCTTTTTTAATATCCACATATTAAAATATATGGATATTTTTCAATATCCATAATATATAGCTAAATTAGACAAAAAAAAAAGAGGAGTTGAGAACTACTGAAACAGAAGCGAACAATATCAGTGAAGCAGGAGTAAGCAAATGGAAGTGGGATAGTCAGCAACATTCTGCTTAAGTCTTGGAAAGGCTTGTGATGGTCAGGTCAACGTGTCAACTTGGCCAGGTGATGGTGCCCAATTGCTGGTCAAGGAAGCACTTGCTCATCTGATGCTTTAAGGACATTTCATGGACTTATATCAGCAACAGTTTGGTTGTAATCTATGGCTGATCACATCTGCAATGTGATCTGATTTTTTTTTTCAGATTTAAAAACAAAGCAAAAATGACAATAAAATGAGGCAAGAATCTTAGCTTTCTTTATGTCATAAAGTTAATCAATAATTGAATAGGAATTTACTCTCAGATCTTTGAGTTTACATAGCTGGCACTAATTCTATTCTATTGAATGGCTTAGAAAAGCTTAATTCAGACCAGCCTTAATATTGGAATCATAACACCATATTTATGTCTTATATAGTGAGAGCATTAATTGAAAATAAAGTACTTCTCTTGAAGTAAACACGTTTTTATTAAGAATTTGTAATATATGATACTACTATGGGATGAAACTAAAGTGAATAAAATCTGATTATGGAAGTGGAAGGAATGGAAAAGTGGAGAGAAGGGTAGTAGAAAACTGTAGCTATAACTAGTTAAAAATAGAAGGTGAAAAATTTTCATAGTTGGAATTTCTTGAAAAGAGAGAAATACATATGTGGGTGGGAACATTTAGAAAAGGAACAAAATTATAATCAGAAAGGTTAAGACTCAAAGGATAGCTTTTAATCTGTTTTAAGAACAGTGACCTTGAAAGTTTTTTAAACCTTAGCCTCCATATTTTCACATGTAAAGTTTTCTGTTCCCCATGTGCCCTATGTGATGAATATGGGCAATTGCATGCTCAATGTTAGAAGAACATAGGATACATTAATGATTCCTAAAGGAAGAATTCCTGGGCTTCAATGAAATCCTCATCCTAAATTCAATATGTATATTGATTGATGTAAGAGTAATACACATAATATTCCACATGGAATGAAGAACATGCTCAAAACATAAAGATCTGGGTGTACAAAGTTAACATTTATAAAGAAAGCAAAATAGAGAAGGTTTTTAAAAACAAATTTTAAAAGATATCTAAACATTTCTTTTCTTTGGCCTTTGAAAAGGGTTATAAATGCTAATAAGCCATTGGTAATGAACAGCTTTAGTGCCCAGATTGCAGTCTCTAGATACCATTTCTCACTGTAAGGAACGTGGATGGCTTATAGTATAGGCTGATTTCAGGACCAGGGCAAGAAATATTTCCAAGCCTGGGGCAAGAAATACAAACCATGCACCACAGACAGCCTACAAATCAAGGAAGTTACCAATATTTGCTGGATCATATAAAAGGATTCATAAACTGATTTAAATGGATTGTCACTGCTCTAAAAAAAATATGTATCATAAAGAATAATTATAGCAATAGGTTGAAATATCTTAAACACATCAAAATATGTGAATTTATTAAAAATTCATTTGTCACATTTGGAGGATGCTGGAACATTGGATCATTATACTGAAAATTGAAAAACAAAAGGAAACAAATATTTGACTTGCCTTTCCTCTATGGATTATATTTCAGGATATTCAAATAATGAAGAAATCAGAGCTAATAAGTGTTTGGAATATTGAATTAGAATATCACAGTTTAGTAACTCTTCCTGAAATAATGGATCTGGGCAAAAATCATCAATAGAGGCCAAAAATCTTAAGTGAAACCTGGTGGGGAACTTCATGATTGATGGGTCATGCTGACACTTCTGGAATCCACTCATCAATTTTGACAAAAGGTGATGCCTTCTGACAGTATGTTGCTTAATGTGGAGAAATAAGACCTACGTATGCCCATTAACGAAGTATTCATGTCTAAAAGAAAAGTATTCTGAGTTAATAAAACATCTACTACAAACCGCCAGTTTAAGAATGTAGAGGGACTAGTTAAATGGATTCAGGAATCAACCAAACCACGAAAGTGAGAAGATCTGTAAGACTCATGTGTTATTTTGGGTTTCCCAGTCTCTCGTCCTGGTACAAAGGTTACCTTGTGCCATCCATGAGTGGCGTGTGGGTTGCTGGGGCAGGGCAGGGAAGGCAACCATTAAAACCTGCGTTATGAAGTGGCTATCACTAGGGGGCACCAAAGTCTAACCTCATCTCACTGGAAAACTAGGAAAATACGTAGAAACCCTTCAGAGATATCTAAGGCAGGAGAGAGAGAGCAGTCGTTTCTTGATTATAGTTTGATCTCAGGTGTGTTAACTCTAGTTTAACTAGTCAGCAGGGTTAGAGTGGCCTTCTGAAACCTGCAAGCAAAGAAATATACAATTGCTACATTAAAACTCAGACATATGGGTACTTATGTTAGACTCATGACGTCTTCAAGAACCATGTAGATAGGGTGGGAGAAGGAAGGGAGACGAAACAAATACAGGTTAGAGAAACTTCTTTGATTAATGAAAAGTGGACATTTTCATAATTTTGATTATTGTGATGGTTTCATGGCTGTATACATATGTTAAATCTCATTAAATTGTACAATTCAAATATATGTCATCCGTTGTGTGTCTGTTATCTCTAAAAAGCTGTTTTAAACAGCAATAAGAAAACAGCCGTTAAAAAAGAAAACTCAAGAAGTCATGTTAACCAAGTTAAAATAGAGGGAGGTCATTTGAATATCGATTAGAGCTAAGCAATTTTAAAAAGAAAACATTTGTATAACAATTAGAGACAAATGAACAGCGAATACAGTCTGATAGTAGATGATATGAGGGCATCTGTTAATTTTGGTGCATATGATATGGCATTACAATTATGTTAAAATTATTATCAGTTCCATATGCTGTCTGTTTTTTTAATACATTTGCAAAAAGGAAAAAAATTGGGTAAGCAATAGGTTAAGCAGGAAAAGGTAATAATGGTTGATTTTCCTATTCCCTCTACTTTTAGATATGCTTGAAAATTTCCAAATTAAAACGGTGAAAATTATAACATTACAGACCTAACAAATTTTCAAATAAAATACTGTTTTTTAACCATTCCTGGAAAGAGATGAGTAAATATTTATTTAACTACAATTATCTTCAAAATAGCATAGTAATTGCTTTGTTTTTATTGACATCTGAGTTTTAAAAATTCTACCATTCACCACACTACACCTTGTTGCTTATGTTGATTAATGTTTTGTAAATTCATAAAAGCTATTAGAGCTATAACTATATATATACCAAATTTCCTTTTAAAATGATTAAAATGACATCATTGGTTAATATATTTTATTGAATTCTTATTATTATTTGTAAAAAGGAAGAAATCTGATGAGGCATTCTAGGTAACATTTAGTTAGGCTTTTGGCATATCATGCTATGGTTGGATGTAACTACCATTAACTTCAGTTTGCCTTTTATTTTTCTTCTTCACCAACTTGCTAATTAATTTAACCTTATTAAATTCTTCACAATATATTTTCACCAATGTTTGCTTCATTACAAAGGAAGATTTGATTCTCTTCATTAAAATCCATCTATATTTTGTACACAAGCTATTTATTTCCACAGTTTCTCTCTATAAAATAAGATATTATGATTGTTTTACTGCATCTTTTGTTCTGCATAGAATTTGTTTACTAAGCACCTTCATTGTAAAACATTTTCCATGTATATTCACACAATAATAAATATAATTATTGAGTTATAATTATTTGAAGATAATGATCAGAGTCCTTTACCTGATTTAATAGAGCCTATACTAAGAGAGAACTTTCCAAATACAAATAGAGTGAAATGATACTTAGTTCCCTCAAAGTTAAAAGAAAAATAAACGGAGTGAGTGAAAAGACAACTTGGAACACTCAATTTAATATGCAGCCAGTTCAATATGAGTGTGTTGAAAATACAATCAGATATTGGCATTTTCTGTAGGAAATGCATTTTTAACACAACTTAATAAGCAGACAGGAAAACAGCCTGCTAAAAGAATAATTTTATTTTTTACTCAAAGTAACTGCTACATCATAAAGATGAAACATTTCTTGTATATATAAGACAAAGCTGAACTATAATGAGGTTATTCATGTTTTCTAGACCAGCAAATAAATGAATTCCAGCAAATAATGGATTCCAATTTGGAGTTCCTGTTTCATGTTGAAAATAAGGACTTGGTAAAACCCGGATATATATTTGAGTGCCTCTGCATGTTCTTCAGTCATTAGAAATAAATCTTTGGGGGCTGAGGGGGAAAGAGCCTGGAGTTCTATTTATATCCCATAATATAGTAGCAGTTCCACGAAAGCCCAAGGCTAAACTTCATAAGGGAAATAAAGAACATCTACAATGAATTAACTAGAGAAGAAATTAATCTCAAAAGCTTAATTGACACAAACCAACAAAAAAGCCAACTTTCTTACAGCAGTCTTTCTGTAAGAAGGTTAAAAATAAAAAGAATGAGACAGAATGTAGGTACAGTAAAAACACATTTGATAATCAGAAGAAAATGTGGTTGTTATCAGTTACTTATTCTAAGAGATAAAATATAGCAAATTATGCCATCTATGTCCTTGCTGGCCCTTGGATATCTAGGCATACGTTTTCCAATGACTGGGATTCATTTTTATTATCTTCAATTCAGATTGTATCTATATACTCTAAATAGCCCAACGTGATTTTATAAAGAAGCCCATTTTCAAAAATGGATTTGGAAATAGAGTAGCTTTAATATTGTCTTATTGAAGAGAAAATTTAGAGATATTAAAATAGAATATTAATATTCATACTTAGTTGGATATTTTCTGCATTTGAGATAAATGTCAGGAAATACTGTGGGAAGGGTTTTTATATGCCACACATTAATTAATTTCTAGTTTTCATGTAGTTACTAGCAAACTGAAACTGAATGATCATTCCCTTGACATTTCTAACATCTGACACTAGGCAGTAGTAATTCTGGACTTAATCACTTGGGAAAACAAATAGCTATGGAATGATGCCCATAACTTAACACTACAATTACTGAATTTTTTAGTTAAAAATTGTCATAGTGTATATATGGGTGTATATGTGTGTATTTGCTACTTTTAAAATACATTTTCTTATATTTACCTGAGAATCCAAGAAAGCACATAAAACAGAAAAGTTACTTGGAAGTTCTCAACTATAATCAACTTCATATCTCATATTTAGTTTATATTTCTACATACTCTTCTATGAGAATTTGAAAAAAAAGATGATATTAAAAAAACAAAACATGTTCCATCATACACCATTAACAATGGAAAAGAAGTATTTTTTTCTCTATCATGTGCTTATTTTATGAATAGTTCCTTTGGTTTCTATACTGAGTGGTTTATATTGCTTTAGTATAGACTTTGCATTGTATTAGTTCAAGTATGAATTATATATTTTTGTTCAGCATAGTCATTTTTTTCAATAGAAATATCATTTACAGAAATTAGATTTTTTTTCAACAAAATTTTATGGAGTCCTTACCATGTTTTAGTTATCATACCATGTGATAGTATTGAAAAGATTAGTAAACTATGTAATCAACTACAGAGCAATATGGCATATGCAAATAGGCAGTAACAGAAATATAAAATTATGAGATAATGCTGAACTTACAGTGATTAATTCTATCCTGATATGCCATTGAGAGGAGGAAAAGGATAAGATAAAACAAAATTTCACAGATAAGGAAACATTTGAACCATGTTAGGGTTGAGGGGATGTATAGGTAGGAAGAGGCTTTGGAGCCTGGGACAGATTTTCTCTTCAGTCACAGAGATTTCTAGCCAACTCCCTAAGAGGTGGTAGAATGTAATTGTTAGGAGCTCAGCCTCTGTCTAGAAGGCCAGCAATAAAAATCCGCATTTCCCTCCTTAGCAGCAACCTTACATTGTGCTCAGCCTTCAGTCTTCTAGTCTTTAAAATAAAGATAAAAATAACACTCACCTAATTGGATCACTGTGGGATGTGGTTGAACTTGGCAAACTTGGTTGAACCTGGTTGAGTTTAGGCTTCCTAGCTTTTATTATTATTTATCAAGTTCTCCTCCACAATGCCACGACTGCATGTGTGGAGACAACCTGGTGAACTACAGGGAAGTAAGCTCCCACCTCTGCCCCATTTAACTCTGTGTTTGTTTCCAGCCTGTAACTTCTTTCATTTTCCCAAAACATTGGATTATTAATAATACCACCCTTCTCTTCCCAGCCAGAATGTCATTCCTTTTCATCCCCATTAACCAACATTTAAGTGACATTTCAGAGGAAGGTAAGTCAAATGCATTTGTTGAGTACATCAACTTAACCAGATACTCGAAGATACCATCTTTTGGGAAATTATTTTCAAACATCAGCATTAGTAACCGCAAGCAGAACCAAAAAGCAGATTCAGAGAAATCCCAGCTGGCGAAGTGGTTTCTGTCTTCCGAAACCTGATTATTTGTCTGTTTCTTTTCATTTGCTTTGGGGTTTTCTTCGATTTTGCTGTAACTCATCTACTCCTTAAAACTACTAGGCTAAATTAGTTCTTCACAGTCTTACAAAGCAGGACAAATTGAGGAATTTATGAAGGAACACCTTCCCACTTGCCATCCATGGAAATAAGGCTTATGCCCTCTGTATATAGACCTTTGTTCAGGTCTAGAAGGATCTTGACATAGTGTTAATGACAGCGTTGGTAAGATCTTACTATTGGAAAACTACAGGGAGATATTTTAAATATAAAAAATATCTCCTACTTCTTTCAGTTTTAGATGAAATAGCTTTTAACCTGAGAGGAAGGGAACTGATTATCTTCAACCTAAGAGAACATTAAGTGCAATGCACAGAACTTCTGCAAAGGTACTTATTAGCTCTTCGGCACATCCAAAGACAAACAAACAACACCAAAGACCAATCGCTCATCATCAATGGCCTGTCACCCATATCTCATCTATATGATTTATTCTGATTCATTCATCAGTTGTAAAATTCAGAGACTGCTAATGGTTTGTAACAGTATTAATTTCTGATATGGTAAAATGCCCATCATTGCCTTTCTTAGAAGAAATTATCCTGCATATTTACTTTTTCTTTTTATGTGGGCAGGCACCAGGAAGCGAACCCAAGTCTCCAGCATGACAGGCGAAAACGCTGCCACTGAGCCACTGTTGCCTCCCCTATAATGTGTATTTATATCATCTCTTTTCTCTGACTTACTTTTGTGAGTATATATTAATGAACTAGTACTTAAAATCATCAAAATTATCCTTGGCACCTTTCTTGTTTGGAATAACACAAAGCATCAATCACATAGCTAGATGACCCTATCGTATTGTAGTGCAACCAGGTAAACTATTGAATAAGAAAGAGTTTGATGAAAGATTGAAGGGGATCCTGCCTGTCCTTAGATGGCCACATTCAATTTGGGTGATTTAAGGGGACTTTAACAAAGGGAATAAGTACAAGATCTGGTAGGTTGAATTATGAAGTAGAAAAAAACAAATTCTTAATCTGAATCCATTCCTGTGGGTGTGACTCCATTAGAAATAGAATTTTAAATCTAGGAAATGTTTAGGAGAATATGCTGCACACTTTATTATATGATTTAATGGATAAATGATTTTATTGCACTATAACAATTATAGGTGAAATAGCAAAGGTAGTACTCATTTTCATTTGTGAAGTATACATTCCTCCAAATAGATAGTTGAAATTTCTCCTCCCAATTCACCATTTTTATCATCCCATGTAGCACATTCCAAAATATTTCCAGTTTAATAAGTGACTCCCATTGGTGATTCGATTAAAGCCTTCACCTAGAAAATCATATCGGGAATAATGAGTGAAGCTTGATTCCCAACTACCTGCTATTCTTCTTAAATATTCTATTTATAGAATGTTACTATTAATTGCTGTATGCATTTCTCAGAATTAATGAAAAATATCATAGGTCATTCATTTGTTCTTAATCATCTTATTCTTACTTACTTTTACACATTTTTAAAAAATTTAATCTTAATCTCTCTCTTCTGGAAGGAGAAGAGTTGAAGTTACTGGGAAGTGGTAAGGGAAGACTGGCCCAGCCACAGAACCAGGCAAGTTACATCAATTATTGGGTTCTGGAAGAATGAAAGTATACCCAAGTCTCCCACCACACCCTCCACCAACATGTCAGGAATAGATAGACAAAAAGATTAGACAAATCATTTTATTGGAGGAAACTAATATTCAAATGGCCTTGGCAAATCCCAATAAATGTCAAGCCTGAAGAACCTATTGCAGCATTAAGTTTGCACTTGTGAAAACTGGGTTTGGATTTATACCCAGGAAGACTGAATTAAAAGTGAGGAAGCAAAACAACAAAAAAAAGCCCGTTAAAACTCAAAGGGACAACTCATCTACTATTACTAACTTTATCACTCTGCAGTGTAGTCTTTTAAACCCTGATGAAGGATAGAAATTTCTTTGGTATTTCTACCTTTGTATAATTTGAAAACCTGGAATACCAGTTTTAGGTTGAATTTCTACAAAGTAAACTATACTTAGAAGTATCTATGCTTTAGGACTGAGCAGCTTACTTTGTTTTCTTATTTGACTTTTCCACTTTCCACCAGTAACATTTCCTTTCCCTTAAATGATTGAAAATTACTAAAATAATTTTAAAATATTCCTTTATGTCATTTATCATTTTGTCTTTCAGCTTCAAATGCACTCTTCCACATATGCTCTGTAATAAACAACAAAATTCTGTTAGGCATTTCCTTTAAAGTGAGCAAAATGTTAAGTAGAGGGATCTAGAGGAACATTGCAAGAGGAAGAGGTCTCGTGGGCAGGTTGGGCGTCAGCATTGTAGGTGTGAGAACATCTGGTAGAGCCTGGCCCAGACACAAGCTCAGAAGTGGCCACTTACCATCTTGCTTCCCTGGCCTGGTGGTAATTTTTCCACAGCCCTCTCCACACAAAGACTTCCGACACTCACCTGATGGCCTGCTCCCCAAACTGTACTTCTGAGGAAGGCCATGGCTTGCCCAGCTACTCAGGTCAGCTTCTGCCTGGCTAACCTAACAGGCTCCTCTGCTATCCAGTGGGCTGGCCCACAGCTCCAAGGAGATCTGAAACCCTTTTCAGTTTGTCCTTCTTTGGGTATTCTCCCTCAGCCCTAAGATGCCATGCAGAGTCTCCTTATATTTTATAGTTGCTCTTTCATAATACTTAATGATTCTTCACATTAAATTTCCTCTGTTAAACCTGCTGTATAGTATCTCCTCATTGGACCCAGGCTGGTACATTATTTTAATTTGGTCATCTCATTAACATAGCAAGGAATGCACATGTTTCTTATACACAACTTTGGAACAAATTCCTGTCACCATAAACAAAGGAAGTCATGGAAGGTGCATTGAAATATTTTAAAAACATTATTATTTACTCTCAGTTGTGGGTGGTTTTAACAGTGTTCAGAATGAATGTATATTTCCAGGAAAAAAACATCCTAATTAAAATATTGCAGATGGGTTCCTGAAATAGAAGATTGTCAGACTTAATGGAATTCTTTGACTATCCTGTTGATATAGAGAGTTCGTGAATTTAAAATTTCTATTAATTTACAGCTATCTTTGACATTATCCTGTATTTAAAATTAGTATCTGAGTGCAATTGCACCTGAAAAGAATAATGATGAAAAAACGCATATAATAAAAATCATTAAAAATACGTACATTTTCTTGAAACTTTGTAAAAGAGAAACCTTTGTTAGCATTTCATTTTTTTCTCTTTTTTCATGAGTAAATTTGACACATTGAAAACAAGAAGTTTCTAAATCTTTGTCAGTAATGCATTTCATACATTTTTACAAAATGACTGTGGCGAATGTAGATTTGCAATCACGTGCATTTATGATTACATCAGAGATACTAAACATTCAAATAAAAATTCATGCATTCAGGAAAATTTAACTTGTAGATCCTTTGGCTGGGAAATCCCTAAACTTTATTATAAGACTTACAAGGGTTTAGCACTACTTGAGTTAACGTTGTGCCTTAATTGTCCAATAAATTAGAACATAGGCATGGTTCTCTGTATGGCATAATAATTTGACATTCTTGCATTTAGTGAAAACTGAGGTCTAAACTGATAAGGAGATTTTGTTTTGGGTGGTGTTGTCATTGTGTTTTATTTATTTGCGGAAACACTTGATTGTTATTAATTTTTCAAATGTCCATGTGATGAAAATTAATTTGGTCAGTTGTGCGAAAAAATTTGGCAGTTTTGTGTAGGGACAGTTCTCTATAGAAATCAAAGAAAATTGGTACTGTGTCTCTACCTTACTCCAGTAATGCTTTACTAAGCATTTAAATTAAAGTCTTGTACTCTCTTTTCCTGGCCTGCTTCTTTTATTTGAATAGACACAAACTAGAAGAGCTAGAATATAGTGAGCCATGTAAGCATTATTTAAAATTAACGCCTATTAACACCATAGCACTTGTAGGTTTATAAAGTACATTCACATATAGTATTGCAATAAATCCTTACAAGAAACAGTAGAGAAAGAAAGTTATGATGGCTGACCCCATCATAATGTAAAATTCTCAGAGGAAGAGCAGTTAATATCTACCTTTCTTTGAACACTTTTAGATGAAGTATTGAAATAAATGGTCTCAGTGCAATACATATTTTAATTTTTGCAATAACTCTGGCAATGCTACTTAGATTTTACAGATGATAAGCCTAAAGCTCAGAAAAGTCAGTTGTTTCCCCAGTTTCAGAAAATTTGTCAATGGTTTAATAAGGATCCAAATCCAAGGCTATCTAGTGCAAACATCCATGTATTTTCCATTTCCCCTTAATAGGCTTCATTCCTTCTTTCTTTCATTTAATAATTTAATAAATATATAATAAACCAGGGAGTGTGTTCAGTGCTGTGGGTACACATGCGAGTTAGATACAGTTTCCTGTGGAGGGAGCACATCGGGAAATTTCATGGACACGTTTGTACCAAATAATCACAAGCAAACTCACATCTTTTCAAAATCAACCCAGCTCTTCTTCTGCTTCATCGTTTAGCCTATCACTGAAGAAAGCTGACTCACTCAAATATGTGGACAGCAGAGCCCATCCCCAAAAAAAACCAGAGAGCAAAAATTATATCTTCAGAAGGCACAATTTTAACCCAAATACTCTATCATTTTAAAGTTTCTGTTGTTTACTTGCTGTTGTGGTGTTGGGCTCAGAGACCTCATGGCTGAAGTGAACCTAAACAATGGCTTGCTTATTAGGCTTATATGCCTTGATAAAATAATAATCAAGAGGTATTGAAGGACTTCTCCATGGTAAGAAAGTACTGTAGTTTCTTTTTAATCGATATATAAAATACATACAACAAAGTTCACAAATTCTAAGTGTGTAAGTTGATCAACTTTCATAAGGTAAATAAGTCCATGGAACCAAACTTAGGTCAAGAAGTAAAACCTACCAGAAGCTCTAGAACATAAGAGAATATTCTGGCAAGTTTGTTTTATTCTGTTGCCTGAATTTGGTATTGATTACATGTAGCCACAGTTTTGATAAGTCATTAACCGTTACACTTTTATTAAGTGTACTTTTCTCTGTTTACAACATATTTTGCATTAAAAACATTTTTAAAAAGAACAAACCAATATTTAGTGCTAAATCAATCTTAATTTTGAAATGCCTTTTTTACAAAATCAGCTTTGCTTTGAATTTTTGCTCTTTGTCAAGCATCTTGATGTGTTGCAGCCAAATCATCCAGGGAATTTACTCTCTTCAGCTCTTGACATTGTGTAGCTTTGTTAGATATTTCCTATAGTTTCTCAGGTCTTTAGATACCTAAAGACTCAGAGTTCCAATACAAACTAGGAGAATAAAAAAATTGCTTGAAAAATTGTTAAGTAACTATTTGAGAATATACACATAAAATATTATCTCTGACATCTACAAAGATCTTCCATCTAGGTCAGGGCCAAGTAGAGGCCAGTCAGTGAATCTCTTAGAGCACAGATCTCTTAAAGGACTATGTGGAGATAGTTTAAATTGTGTGACCATTTGGTGAAAATTGGCCAAGAGGCCCAGGGGTAGGAAAAGATTTAGAAAGTGAACTTTGGGTATGTCAGGATTACACAACAAGAATTTCTCTGCCTTAGTATACAAAGAAGTGGAGGTCATGGAGGGGACTGCAAATAGATGTGAATTGCCGCTCAAACAGATATGTATACATTGCTTAACTAATGAGTTGGAAACCGCTAATTTCAGGAAGAGCTGACTATTGTGGTGGGGGGTGGCTTAGAGTTTTGCAGGCTTCAAGGTACCACATGGACTCCCTGGATAAGCAGTTGACAACCTCTGTGGGGTGTAATCCCAAATCTGAGTCCCGAGGCTACTAGCAGAACCAAAATCCCTGTACTCCAAGCGTGTGGTAGATTCAGCAGGAGATGAAGTCCTGACCAGGAGTGAGGGCAATGTCGTCTGAGGCAAGATGGCAATCAATGGAGGCAAAACCAGGTGTGGTATCCCTCCTAAGTAGCAATCCATAAATGAGGGGAATTTTGTCATGGGCTTTTAAATGCCACTGGGCACTTTAAACATGCTATCTCTCTTTATTTTGTGAAATGGTTGTCATCACAGAGCTCCATGACTTTTAGGAGGTTGTCTAGGGCATACCTCGCAAAATCTTTGGGGAGCATTCTGTTACAGCCCCTGTACTTTCTTCCACAGGAAGAATATGTTTTATCTGCACTTGTATGCCAATTTGGTGTTAATTTTTTGTAAGCATTTTTGCAATCTAAGCTCTTGTCTTAGAATATATGTCTAGCAGGCTATAATAGAGGACAATTAAGTTTGATGTTATTATACTCATGAGGCCATTGGTGCTGTGTGAGAATCTTATGCTAGATTATGCCTGCATTGGGAATCATTTATGTATTGGTGCCAGTAAACACATTTGATATGTAAATTGGATAGCTCTGGGTTATCAGCCATGTACAATCTCATGTTGGGCACAAGTTATTGAGGACTAACAGCCAACAAACCCCTCAGTCCCATTCTTGGGTACAATTTTAGGATTAGCTGAACAATTGTTTGTGCATTCTTGGACCTGTATGGTGAGGCCTTGCTGGTTAGTAAATAAATCTAAATCTCAGGCAGCCAGCAAAAATACTGAAATCCAGAGCTAGGGTGAACATTGCCTTTGTGCCTGTCATTTACGATCAGATTCTGGTGCTGGTGTTTGTATCATGACCTGGTCTTGTTTCCCTCTTGCTGAAAGATTATGTAATGCTTTCTTTTATGGCTATTTTATGTTGTGTTTGGAAGCCTGGGTGTTATGCCTCGTAGAGGTGATATGTACTCATTCCAGGGTACAAAGAGATCATTTTTTTTGATGTGACTGGAATCCACTAAGCATAGTTTTCTTTCACCTCTAAAGGGGTCACAGACCATTACACTGCCTGGTTTGGGAGTAATAATTTCTACTTCCTTTTGTCTCCAGCTTTTGAGAAGTGGTCCCATGTAATTAATATGCAATGGGAAAAGTGTTTGTCTCTACTCCAAGGAAAATGACTCCATCTATGGGAAACCAATATTTGTTTTTGGAGCACAAATTACAGCCTTCAGTAATTACTTTGGACAGTGATGGGCCCAGAGGCAGTCCTTTTTTATGTGCCCACTCTACTGGAGCAGAAGAGCCTCTGTGACTTGAGGTGCTGTGTACCCAGTTAGTAGGGGAAGGTTTGGGAGACTTGAGTGGATGGTCTTTAAAAGACCTGCCAGGTATGCTGTGTAAGAATAAATTTTAAGCATTTTATTAGCAGTATACTCTAGTGTGGTGAGTTCAGTATGTGCAGAAATGGGTGAAGCTGTAAACTAGTTCCAAATGTGGCACCTCCCATGATGGCCTTTCTTGTATGAGAAAATTACTTTGCATCTATCAACCTGGTCCCAATTCCAGTCCCTTGGCAAATGTTCGAGAATTGGTGAAGATTTGAAGATAAGGCAACTGGTGCCTCAGAGCATTCTGAAAGGTTAACTGAACCAATTCCAGCTCTGCCAACTGTATACACCCAAGCATCCATCCTGGGTGAGTGAGGTGTTTGTGGCCAGGTGATATGCTGGGGTCTCCAGTGAGCTGTGTTGTATAGAGTGGTAGTGATGTCATCAGCGAGATAAACCAACTCCCTTTCATGTCAGCAAGTTGGTCCCAACGGAATCCTCACTTGGCTTGAGGAGGGGGCAATAAGGCACCATTGCCAGTATCACAAAATCTGAGGGCAAAGGGCTGAATGTTGAGGAAACCATATCCTTCTGCAATTTGGAAAGACCCTGTTTGTCAGGTTTAGCCCTATATGCAGATACCATTTCCATTTTACCAGTGAGATCAGTGGCCATGCTGAACTATTGCTAGGAATTATCTCTCATGCATGGCATTATGGGAATCTGCATGTGCAGGCTGACTGGTTGTGGCATTTAAGCCCCTCTGTTTTTTAGAAGAGCCTAATAGGCAGCCAGAATTAGCCATGCTTAGTCCAAGGACTTCAAGAAGCATACTCAGATATAGTCAAGGCCTCTTATTTAAAATCCATCCCTGGTGGGACAATGGGTATGGCTTGGGAAACTGCTTATTGTGTCAATTCTAAGGCACATTTTTGGTGCATTCCCCAGTGAAAAGCAACAGATGTAATATGATTCTGTATCTGGGCTATAATGAAAGTGTGGCAAGTGTTATCTTTAGAACATGAATATTCTTAATAGGTTTTGGACATGTCTTAGTGCCTGTAGACAGCTTGTGTTTGGTGGTGGGGGGAATCTGGCTGCCTTTGGGGGACCAGATGGTACCCAGGAGTTTGACAGAATCTGATGGCCCTTGTATTTAACGGGGTACTATTGCGTGGCCTCATTTTTGTGAATAATGTGTTAGTGAGGTTAGGTTCTTTATGATATCCTCTTTAGAGTCACTCTTAATCAGATGCTAGTTATATAGTGCCAATATTTTTGGAGCACAAGTCATAACCTTCAGTAACTATGGGTTATAAAAACTCTTTATTAAGGTTTTGGCAGCAGAAGTTAAGACATTTTTAAAATGTATTGGCACTGTGTATACATGTTGACCAAGGCAGTCACAACAAATTAATTGCCCACATTTCTGTATGTATTTTTATTAATTAGATGATGTTAGGAATAGGAGCTTTGATCAGCAGGATGTATACACTGAATTTGGTATGATTGATGGTTAATTGTCCTTCAATGGTGGAGGCTATAAAAACTGGCCCATTAGAGCTATTATATGGGGAAATAGTAGGTATAAAGACTCCCTCTTTGAAGAGTCTTGGACTCCAGGCCAGAGTCCCACTGTAGCTTGCTTTAGGCATTATGGCAACATTTATCAACTTGATTGGCAGAATCAGTTAGTTCCATGGGAGTCCCATTTAGCATGACTCACCAAGGGAGCCAAAGACTTATTCCAAGCAACATGTTAAAGCAGAAATACCTAAATTGGGGAAAGTAAGAACAAAATGTAATAACACTGGGGATGCTGTTTTAAAGACATTGTTCCAACAGACACACCTCCCAAAGAGGCCAGGGACTGGGCCTTTGCCACATAGGGGCAGGGCAAGGAAGGAGATCTTACAGGGGTGTGTTGTGTGGCCGCCTGTAGGTTGACCTCTTGGAACTGATGAACCAAGATTTGTTACTCTTATGTGAGTCTTCCTCAAGTCCAGCCAATAGCTCCACCTTGACCTTCAGTCAATAAGGCTGATTAAGTTTTCCTGGTAACTTGGGGGGAAGTGGTCCCAGTAAGAAAATTTTCCATGACTCAATGTCAAAGGAAGCCTGCCAGGGCTGAAGACAAACTCTAGGCTCTTTTCTTCATTGTGACTTAGAGAAGAGGAGTAGGACTTTCCCTGAGGGCTGGGGCTTGTTAGCTTTAAATTATACAGTGCCAAATGCAGAAGTAGCAAGGGCCATTTGGAGAAACTGAAGGCACCTTTTATCCAAACCATACAGAGGCACAGGCCCTACTAGTTGCAGTTATACACAGGGCAGCACTAACTGTGATTGTTGTTCAAAAGGGAAACTTCTGACTAAGCCAGCCAAAATGACAAGGTACTAAATAGAATATCTCCCAAATATAATGCCATGTGCTAGAGTGAAAGGATTTACGTACCCTAGAATAGCCATGTTTTAATCCTAGCCAATCTTGTGGGACCAACGGTTTCTTCTAATCTCTATTCAGTAGTATAGGTTGGAAACTTGATTAGGTTATTTCCATGGAGATGTGACTCAATCAATTGTGGGTATTAAACTTGATTAGATGGAGACATGTCTCCACCCATTCTATGTAGGTCTTGATTAGTTTACTGAAATCCTACAAAAAAGGAGACATTTTGGAAAGAGTTCTTTTTAAGAGCAAGAAGAGAGCCACAGAACCATGACAGAATGACAGAGTACACCAGCCAGTGATTTTGGAGATGAAGAAGGAGAATGCCTCTGGGGGAGTTTCATGAAACAAGAACCTGGGAGAGAAAGCTAGCAGACTGTCACCATGTTTGCCACGGGCCTTTCTAGCTGAGAGAGAAACACTAAACTCATCAGCCTTTCTTGAGTGAGGGTAACCTCTTGATGGTGCCTTGGCTTGGACATTTTTATAGACTTGCTTTAATATGGAGATTTTCATGACCTTAGGACTATGAACTTATAACTTATTAAATCCCCCTTTTTAAAAGCCGTTCTGTTTCTGGCATATCACATTCAAGCAGCTAGCAAACTAAAACATGTCATTAGACAGTCACTTAAGAGTAAGTTGGGAATTGGATAACTTGGCTGAAGAATCTTGATTCTTTTCTTCTCTTTTCTTTCAACAAGCTTAAATGACTTGTTCATTAGAGTATGTATTTCGATGCTCAGCAAGAAGTCAAATCAATAAGCAAGGACTTTCACATCTTTGCTTCAGTAAAGTTTGCTACTTTTCCATTAACCAAATAAAGTCATATTGACAAGCCCAGACTCAATATAGGCAGGGATAACAAGGGGTATGTATTTACAAAGGCATAAAAATTATGAGCCAATACTGCAATAATAGATGAAAAGTAAATAATGTCTAATGTCAGGAAACAGTCATATAAGCATGATATTTAGTATTATGAAGGCAAATACCAGAATGAGCAACATGAAGAGGTAAAAATGTTTGTCCTTAGGAAATGAGTATGGTAGTTGAAAAAATTTAGGCCTAGCATTGCTGATTTGTGAAAAAATTTAGGCCTAGCATTGCTTATTTATATTACAGTTTTTCTAGAGTTTTTCAACTTTAAAAATATGTCTTTGTAAAACTTCAATAGAAATAAAGCCAGTTGGGTACACGGGTAGTTTAGTGGTTAGAATGCCCACCTTCCATGCAGGAGACCTGGGATCGATTCCCTGACCATGCACCCCAAAAAACAACAAAACAAACAAGCAAAAAAGAAATAAAGCCAATTACAAAATGTTGAAATCTTAGTTTATTTTGCTTAAGTTTCTGACTTGCATCTGTTTTGATAGATGCACATATAAAATTTTTTTAAAAATTAAATAAAAAGTAATTTATCACCATTTGTTTTGTTAAATTCAATTTAATATCAACAATATCATATAAAATAAACCCGCAATGTGCACTTGATGATAGCTGCAGCTGCTTGCTCATAGTTATTGAATCTTGAAGTATTTTGAGGGCGAAACCTCAGTGGGGATTTTTCAATGTCAATAACTATTAATAATTGCTGACAAATTAACAACATCCCAGGAGCAAGTTTTCTGTTGATGTCTTGTGAAAAACAAACATATGGTAACTTTGATATTATCTTAATTTTCTTACAGTAGATATTTCACTTTGATATGAAGAAAAGATAGGCTATATCAGTAGAAGTTCATGTAATTTTAAACACTATGAAGACTATCTGCGTGTGTTTTTGTTGTTTTGTTTTGTATTATTTTGTTTTGTTTCTTTCTTCGCTGTTGTTCCAGTAAGACTTTCTGATATGGGGTAAGTACCTGTGAAAAAGCATTGAATAAACTTAAGTATAACATGGAAAACATATTTTATTAGCAAAACAGACTTTTTGCAAAACTAAAAAAAATGGCATTTTCACTTGCTTGTTTTATAGCATTCTCATCTGATATTTCCTTTTCTGCTCATGTAGCAATATGAACAATTTTATAGGAACCCTATGGGAGATTAAATGTGAGATGTTTTTTCTACGTTTTCTTACTCAACAATATGCCAGCTATAATACCATATATCCAAGACTAGAAAATAACTTTTAAAACATTAATATTTCCTCTTTGGAATGGTACTTCTCCAATAAATCACAGCGGAGACTTCTGTTAGGGCACCTTGGAATAAGTGAGGTCAGTGTTCTCATGAAGAGTGAAGGTAACTTGTAGATTTCATTCCTCAAGAACAGTGCATATCAAGGTACTTGTGAATGGTTAAATAGAAACTGAATTCTACTTCCACTTAAGTATCAGAAGTTGCAATTGACTGCCTCACTTATACTTTAACAAAAGCAAAACAGTTCTGAATAATTAAAACATTATTATATAATATATATTAATAATATATAGAGAGAGGCTTAAATCCAAACCTATCCATAATCACATTGAATACAAATGTATTAAAAGCTCTACTAATCAAGGATTGTGAGACTTGTCAAAATAAGACTCAATTATATGATGTTTACAATAAAGAAACTTCAAATATAAAGAAACAGATAGGTTCAAAGTAAAAGGGTAGAAAAATAAAAATATATATACTGCCAACACTAAGCATAAGGAAGATGCTCTGCATATATATTAACCTACAAAAGGTAGATTTAAGGATAAAAGTAGGGAAACATAACAATAACTCATACTGATAAACAGATCAAGACAACATAGTAATCATTAATGTAGACTCCCTTAATAACAGAATTTTAAAATGCATGAAGAAACATTGATGGATTTGAGGGGAGAAAGAGACCAGTAACTTTTAGAACTAGTAGAAAAAATTAATAACTATAGTGAAGGTCTGAGCAATCTACTCAATATAACTAACGTTTACAGAACACTCCATCACCAACAGCAGAATACATATGGATCATTAGACATATGCTGAATTATAAACCTAGTCTCAGTATATTTCAAAGGACAAAAATCTAAAAGAGCATATCCCCTGATCACAATATAATAAATCATAAATCAATAAAAATAAGATACACAGAATATTCTGAAATATTAAGAAAATAAACCAGTTATAAATAGCCTATGACTCAAAGAATAACATAGAGGAGAAATTGAAATGATTACACGCACAACAATAATCAAACTATAGCAAAAGCTATAAGATACAGCTGGAACAGTGACTTGAATGAAACTAACAGGTTAAATTATTATAAAATAATAAAAAATCTAAAATCAGTGCTCTAAGCTTCTAATTTAAGAATAGCAAAATAAAAATAAGTAGAAGAAAGGAAATAAGAAAAATAAGAACAGGAATTGACAAAATATAAAACAAAACAATGGAGAAAAATTGCAAAACCTGAAGTTGGTCCTTTGAATGATTAATAATATTGATGAAGCTTAATAAGACTGATAAAAAAAAACAGAGAAAACAACAAATAATAAACTGTAGCTTTTTTTAAAAAAGAAAACAAAAATTCAATACATATCACACAAAGATTAAAGAATATTAATGGGATATTATGAAGAACAAAAAATTTAACAAATTGAATAAAACAGAAAAACTTCTAGAAAAAATACTTTACCAAAGACAATACAAGTAGACGTAAAAATAAAAATCTAAATAGCCCCATATCTATCGAATATATTAAATTAGTTATTTAAACAATCCTATCACAAAGAAAACTCCAGATCCAGGTGGATTCATTGATGAAATCTATGAAATATTCTAGAGGAAATAACATCAAAATCACACAAATATTTCAAAAATTGGAGAGGATGGAACACTTCTTAATATGTTTTATGATGCTAACTTAACTCTAACACTAAGAGCTAAGCCGTTTAAAAGAAAAGTAAAGAAATATACTTCAGTACATCTTTTGAACTTAGACACAAATATCCTCAACAAAATATGATTAACTTGAATTCTGCAATATATAAAAAGGGCAATATGGCATGATAAAACCCATAATCAACACTAATCTATATTAATCGCTCACTCTACTTATGATGGAGAGACATATTTGGTGCTGTTCCGAAGCACAATATTAGGGAACTGAAGTTATAATGTTTTGATTTCTGTTCATAGATCTCCAGAAGTTTTCTTATTTTGAGTAGATGCCTATTATTTATTTCTGTTAAGTGTTTCGTGTATAGATGCATATTATTTATTTTCTGTTAATTTTGTATATAGCTTATATACTCAACTTTCTGGAGTACAGAAAGATTTTTTTTTAAGTCAAATTGAAAAATTTACCCTCATTTCAGAATTGTTTACCTTCTTGAAATACATTTCAAAAAGCAAAAGTGCTTTTAATGCGAAATTAAAATGATGGAACAAGTTCACAGATTGGAGTGATGTGGCCACAATCCATGGAGGCCAGAAGACCAAACGAAGCTTAAAGAAGCACGGGATGGATTCTGCATACAGTTTCTGTAGGCTGTAGCCCTGAGACATTTTGATTTCAGGCTTCTGACCTTCAGAACTGTAAGAGAATACATTCCTTTTGTTTTAAACCACTACATTGGTGGTAATTTGTTATAGCAGCCCTAGGTAATTAATATATCCACTAAAATGCCAAAATGATTATATTTCAAGCTACTACCAACCTATTTTCCCTTTTTTTTTTCAGTAATAATTATTATAGTCTTCTAAGGGGCACAATCCACTTCAGAAATTAGTATACATCAAAGCAGGGGACTTCTGGTTGTAAGAGAATCTTCTACAGTTTCCAGTAAATGCTAAATGTTTTATCTTCAAAACAGAGTTTCTTTACCTGGGCACTATTAACATTTTCAGCTACACAATTCTTTTTTGTGGGAGGATGTTCTGTGGGGGAAGTCACAGACATGTTCAGTGGCCATCTCCCAGCCCTTGCTTACCCCCTCCTTTTCCTATCTTGATAGTGTGCTTGATAGTGTGCAGTGCAGATGTTTCAATATGTTTCCAGTCTAGAGCTCAGGGGAGACATTAGAACAAATGGAATGTCCTAGCCTCACCTTGAACCCATAATCGTAGCAAGCTGCTGATTGCCAGGGCAGGAACATTACACAAAGGTTGCTTAATACAGGTTTTTTTGTGCACAGACAGGGTCCTTTTCCCATGAAGTTAATTAATATCCTGCACTCGTGCATCACAGGAATCCTTTGTCTCCCATGCAAAGCTGGGCATGCAGAGCTCTCATCCACTGTCCCTGACATAAGCAATTGGTCTCTTGGGGGTACTGGCCACGATAGGACCTCTTCCTCTCCACTTTTGGACCCTTTGTGCTGTGTAAGCAATAAAGTGGCCCTTTGTTGAGAATTGCTGTCATGCCTGAGCTGGGGTTCACAGCGCACCGCATAGCAATTTGTTCCACAGATTGTAGGATGTTTAGCAGCATCCCAGGACTCTACATCTAGATGTCAGTAGAAACCCAGATTTCTAATAGTCTAAAACATCCCCTATCCCCCACTCTCAGTTGAGAACCACTGCTTTAAATATTATCTGAAAGTATATCCATGATTTGGGACAAAGTTCCCATAAAGACTTTATTTTTCAAAATGATGAAAACAGCATCCTCCATGCATGTGCTTTTCTCTCAATATAACTTTGAAATTCCTATCCTTGAGAGGTAAGGTCGATATTTCATGTTTTTGTGTATGGGTAGACTTGGGACTGCAATAAAAGTGACACTGTGGGGCTTCTAAGACAACTTCGTAAAAGGAAATAAGCTTTTCCTCCTGATTCTCTGCAGAGATTTGTTACTGGAATGAGACCCCTTATGGAAGCTCAGGCAGGGTATAGAGAGACTCCTTCAGAGGGGAATTGAGGTCCCCAGCCTACAGCCTGAGCAGAACTCTCGATGACATTCAGCCTTACCTGCCACCCTGTGATTAAGTAATCTCAAAAGTCAATCTTTAAGTCCCCAGTCAAACCACAGCTGCTGAAGCCATCGGGATCAGGGGTAAGGCCCCTGCCAAGCTCTGCCCAAATTGCAGATTTGTGAACAAAGTTACTCAATTTTTGTTATTTTAAGCTGCTAAAAGTTGCAGTTGTTTGTTACTCGGGAATCGATAACCATATCATTCTCCTAGTATGCTAAAATAACCAATAAAAGGTGAGAGGCAGTGAAGAAATATTTCCAGAATCTTCAATCTGACTTCCTTCCTTCTCTCCTCCTTCCCTCCCTTCTTTCCTCTCTCCATCCTCCCTGCTCTTCCTTCCTCCCTTCTTTTCTTCTTTTCTTTCTTCTATTATCTCCTTCCTTCTATTTCAAAATAATTTTGCATGTTTTTACCACATACACTGTCAAATACTGGCTATAATTTACTTGAATATTTACCTTTATTTACTAACTTGTCTATGTAGACAGCAATTTTGTTTTTGTGTAACTACAACAAAGCTGTTCATTCAAGCTAAAATATATTCCCATAACATACTACTCATGTGTATCGCAGTCCTCCTAATGTTCTCTATTCATCTTTCAAAATCCAGGACAAAGTCCTCACTAGTCATTTAATCATAGTGGATCACTCCATCTTTGGGCCCCTAAGACAGAAATATTATGTTATACACAGTAAATATTACATTATTTGCTGTTCTGTCTCCCTGGTACATTTGTATACAATTGAGATCAAGGGACTTTATTTTGTTCTGTCTTTACATTCCAGATACTATGCAGGCCTTCAACAAATGGTGACTGAATGAGCCTGTGAGTTGCCAAGTTGAAAATTTTGAGAAATGTTCATAAAATTATGGGTTGGTAAGAATGAGTGAAATAATCACTTAATGTAAATAAAAATCATATCATTGAAAAGGTTTGGATTACCAACTAAGGAGTTTGGAAATTAAGATGAATGCATGACTCAATAAGGAAGACACGGGTATGAGACTGCACAGCATTAATTCAGTAAGGTGTTTTATATTTCAAAACCATTACTCGTGATGAATAATAAGAGTAAATATAAAACTGCAATTATGTTTGAAATAAAATCATGTTTGTATAATAAACTACAAATTATCAATTAAAACATATACTGCTGCTCAAATATAGTGAAAATTCAGACACGGCAATTTCCAAAATTCTAGAAGGAGATAAAGCCAGGTGCTAAAACAAATAGAATGAGTTAAAAATCTGGATAAAGAGATTTTGAGGAAATGTCTATTTTGGGAAAAAGTGACAAATTTCTCAGCATAAATTTACCACCAATAAAATATAGTTTGAATCTAATATCTAAGAATGACTTTTTGTCTGAGACCTATACAAAAAGATATAAAAACCTAGTCTTTTTCTGGCCAATTTAAAACATACATTGATGTTTATCTCAAGACTTATTTTTGTGATCCCACATGATTTAACATTTTTTAAATTTTTCTTTTTCTTCTGCCTTTTAACTTTTATTTGATAATGGATTACTTTAGGGTTTTAGAAATGCCATTTTAAATCAAAACTGTTAACAAAATTATGAGTGAAAAAACAACAAAAATTAAAAAAATAATCATTTGTTTCATCTGTAAGAAAGCCAAATTAGTTATTTTTAAATGGCAAATTTGATAGTTATGTAGATGTTTGTTAAAATGACCTAAATGATCCCATAAAATATATAGCTTCAAGATTAAGCCAAATATATATTTGTAAATCTTACCTCATTAAATTTCAGATATTTATAAAATATTAATAATGAATCTTAATTTTATCTTTATAAAATAATTCATAAATAGTATTTTATAAATGACAAGTTACACTGTTGAACAATGTTAAATTATTGTTCTCTTGTGGTAATGGCCAATAAACTAAGTTATAGAACAGCTTTATGGTTTTAAGTATGTCCTTTAAAAGGCATTTTCAATGCTCTCTCCCAAATTAGCATTTGTTATGCACTTGTGCTATTACAATTTCTTTGTTTGATAAGCTGTATTCTATTCAAAAGACCTCATGTTTATCATGTACACATGAGGTCTTTTGCACTGAATATGTATCTTGTTGGTTTTCAAAGGATCCCAGCTGGGATGCTATTCATAAGTTAGCTAAAAGATAATACTACTATTCAACATTATGCAGCATTTTCAGAATCACAATAGTGTATAGATTTTAAGTAATTATTACTCATTATAACCATGAAATGCTATTGTCTCTAGATGAGCAAATTATCTCAGACACTAAAATGGATAAATAATTTAAAATAAATTACATAAAATGCATTTTTTGTTTATCCCTACCTCTTTAAAAGGCATTAAAGTTACTCTTTATAGGAGAGAAACTATACACAGATAATTCAATAATAGAGAAATAAAGATCTTTATATTGTAGTGCAAGAGTTCTAGTGCTCTTCATAAACACATTTTCATTTTTTAAAGATGAAATTAATCAACTTAGATTTATTATTCCAATAGCACTGAATTGATCCAGCTAATTATAATGTAAAAGAGGAGAGAATCATGTTGTACTTTTGTTGTTCTAGTAGTTCATTTAAAGGTCTGAAGATCATCCCATATGCTGCCCAGTTCCAACATATATTTATAGTAATTTTTTCTGCTTTAGCAAGGAAGGTGGAATTAATTACTTATAATTATTCATTATTGTCTTTCAAATATATTGCACCTATCTCTGCATGCACACTATGCATACAAATAAATCTTTTGTTAATGCAAAATGGAATATGTAATGCTTGCAATTCTCTGTTAAAAACTAGTTTCCTCAGATTTCTGTTTAATATTATGTTAAGTAAGATGTCTTTGCCTAGTGATTCTTCAAATTTGATATCCAATTTAGAATTGGATATTAAACTACCAATCTATTCTGTCCCAGAACTCTTCCCTGCTTTGAAGTGGATACCTGGCATGAGAAAACACTGAGCTTTTCCTGAACAGAGCACACATGTCTCCTTAAACATGGAGAGGAATCTATATTGTCAAAAAAAAAAGAAAACAAGGAGACAAATATAAGGGTGGATTATAGCATATAATTATTTTACATAGAGAATAAAGAACATATAATAACCTCTCTTTACACTGGTCTCTAAGTCTCTTGGTGCCTTTAAATGTAAGACTCATTGCATAATAATAATGATAACAATAATAATAATTTAGTATTGTGAAGGGATTTATCACAGATATTCATATGCACTGAGATGTGCTCAGGAAAGAAGTCTCAAAGATTAAACTGAGAGGTGATCAAACCTTCCTCATACTATCAATCCTATAATCTTCTGCCAATTCTTTAGCTACTAGACAGTCCATTATGTTTCCCTGAGAACATTATCTGTGCTATGTTATAATAAGTGAGATTAAAGCCTGGACACTTTAACTACCAGTATTTATTAGACATGGAAGAAAAAGATTTTTAAAATCTAGATACTTCCTTTTATGTTATCAAGGCTCAGGGATAGAAGTTACAGGTCTTAAGAAGCAGAATCTTGCCACTGAATATCAACAAATTTTCTTTGCGTGTTGATGTATATTCTAGTACCTTAGCATAAAAAAAATCAGGATCATTTGCTAAAGGAATTAATATATTTTAGGCAAGAGTACATGAGAGATACTTCTTTTAATTAGCTCTCAAATTTAATTTCCTTTTTTCTAAAGGGTTCCTATGTCTATGTAAGAATTATATTCATATGAACTACTATGGCAATGCACGTAAACAATGTACTATTCTTCTCTTGCCTTTTTTGTTTTTCTTTATTTCTATAACTAATTATATTTTGTTATCTTATGCCTCAATGGGAGAAAAAAATCCTTAATAAATTGAAATCAGCATGAAAAAAAACTGGATACCAATGAACAAAACATACATTCCTGTATATATACATGTGTGTGTACATCTATATGACCATGTATGTATAATATGTCTCGATACATGTATTTATATGCATGTATAAGTACGAATTATTCTAGAGCTTCTCCTTTTAGATCGCAAGGAAATGTTTAGGTGATCCATTTCTGATAGGATAACATTTCTCAAAATTTGTTTTACAAAATACTATTTCCATGAGATTTTAACATGTTTTCCTTGTAAAAAAAGAGTTCTTGATCAAATAACATTGGGGCAAATGGTTTTTGATTCACTATATGGGGTTCTTTATTGCAAGCCTTTTCAAAGGTGTCAGTTGAATTGTGAATATCAATGAAATGCTATAAAATGTATCTAAAATAACATTTCCTAAGCTTTTTAGATCATGGAGCCTGTTTCTATAGAACATCTCATAGTGCCAGTATACTAAAAAATAATCTTTGAAAAAATGAGGAAACTGATGATCAGAGAAGTTAATTATCTTATGATTGATAAAAACTGATATTCTAACTTGTAATTTCTATATAAACATACACCCTATGAACCAAAACATTGTGACTTAGTCACAATCTTCACAAACTGGAAATGTTTACTAGGCACCTTAAATCACATAAAAGGAATTGGATTATTTGACACTGTAATAAAAATTAATAAGGAATATCTTAATAAAAAGAATGTTGCACGTGTCCAATAATGACAGAATAAGAAGAGGAGGTATTAGTAAATAGTAGTAATGTAAGATTTTATTCCCTAAATAAAATATGAAAAAAAGTAGGGTCAAAAATGATGAGAACATATTTTAAAGGGTACAGGCAGGTTTAAAAGGGGTTAAAAAGTATTTGGGGATAACTCTCAGGTATATGATTTTGCTTTATGTTAGGAAAAAAAGGATAGAATCCTGAACAAGTGACATTTTGTTACTAAGTTCCAACTTTAAAGCACACACATCAACATCTCTTTTGCAAAGATGTTTGAAAACAGTGAGACTCAGATTTCAATATAGTCTTCAATAGGTAATAAAATGCAAATGCCGAAAAGGAACAGATTTTAGTGCTCCAGTAGCAGAGTAATAAAAAACATCAAAGTCATAGTGCATATTCTTATTCTAAATTTTAAAGACATTAATCTATGTTATGAGTTTTTAAATGGCCAATCATTTTAATGCATAATGTCACAATATTTTTCATCCAGGAAATATATATAACTTTCCTTGACTACTTAAATACCTTCTGAGGAGTTCATAAAAGAACTTCAAGAAAAATTATAATTTTTATTTCAATATGTATTAGGCTGTCATTCATTGTTCCAGAAAAGGAGTTATTCTCTCTCTCACTCTACGTAAAGCACATAGACATTCATCTTTGCTTATAAAAGCAGTTGAAATAAATGAAACATCCCTAAATTTTCTCATCTTTACAAAATCACAACAGTAGTCATCCAAAAATCATTTACAAAGAAGTAAAAGAACATTGGCAAAGAAAAGTTTATTAACTAACCTAAGGTTTGGACCACATTAGTGAAACTTGAATTTCTTTTAAAAGTTATTTTCTCTTGAGACTAACAGAAATCCTAATATTGTAAGAGCATTCCTTCAGATGGCAATCAAGCCCTACCCCTGCAGGAGCAGCAGGAATATATGCTAAATTCAGAGCTATGGTAGGAGAACAGTAAAAGCCACATCTCCAGCTGCCCTAGTCCCAGTAGCTGCTTAAGGCTGGAACCTAGAAAATAAGAAAAATCTCCCCTCCCATGCCTAACCACAGCACTAACAAAAGTAAAGCAAAATTAAAACCATGAAAAACAGCAGGGAAAGCTGCAAGAGGCAGATACTCTGTTGTGAGCAATCCAACAGGAGGGAGTGGAACAAGCAGTGAGCAGAAATTGGCAAAACTTCTCTGGCAAACTAGACCACCCTCTAAAAGCAAAATATCAGTTAAATTTGAGGGTTCAGGTATACTGAAGGCAATCAGAACAGCTCTAACTTCTGATTCTGTTTAATTTTCAGTGCAAAATTATGTTACACTAAAAGGTAAGAACAAGCCCAATCTGAGGACACAAAGCAATCATCAGAACCAGATTCAGATATGATACAGGTTTTGGTTTATCAATAGGGAAGTTTAATACATACAAGCAATATGTTAAAGAATCTAGTGGAAGAATTTGATGATGTGCAAGATCAGAGAGGCCATTTCCACAGAGAAATAAAGAACATGACCAGAACATGACTTGACATAGCCAAGTAAAGAATCAGTCAATTTGAAGAGGGATGAAATGAAATTACCCAAATTAAAAGGGAAGAATAGAATCTCAGAAGGTGAAGAGAGCCTATGACGAGAAGTATTTGAAAAAATGAGGTCTGAAATATTTTCCAAAATTAGTAGCAGATACCAAAACCATGGTTGCAAAAAGTACAGAGACAAAAACAATACATATACAAAAAAATAAAAAAAAGAGTAGACCAAGTTATATCATAATCAAACTGCTAAAAATCAAAGATAAAGCTAAAGTCTTGGGAGCAGGCATATTTAAAAAGACACATTACCTCTAATTTAAGAATGATAAGAATTATGGCAGAATTCTCATCAGAAATCCTAAAGCAAGAAGACAAATGAGTGGTCTAAAACAAAAATAAAACTACACACACACAAAAAAGTCAACCCCAAAAATCATACCCATGAAAATATCCTTCAAAATAAAGGTGAAATAGAGATTTTAATAGAAAAAATAAAACATGATATTCTTTTTTTATAACATATTAAAATAAATTTATTCAGTTCTGTGATGCATGGAAGAATACTACATGGGCTTGAAAATTAAGGAATGTCTTTTTTATTATTACTATTATTAATTTAATTAAATAAGTTGTCGGTTTTCAGAAAAATCATGTAAAAATGCAATGTTCCCGATTCCCAGTCCATGCACTTCCCCAAAACAAACACACAAGCATAAAAAAGAAAGAAAAAACAAACAAACAAACAAAAATTCAACAAATGGTGCTTCAGTAAGGGGATACTCACACGGAAAAAGAATGAAATGTGACCCCTGGCATACAGCATAAAAAAAAAGAAAAGGAAAGAAATGCAATGTTACCATATGCTCCCCTACTGCCAACACTTTGCATTCCTGTGGTACCTTTGTTATAGTTGAAGAAAGAATATTACACTTGTACTATTTACCATAGTCCACAGTTAACATTAGGTGTATTTTCCACTGTGCATTAGTGTCATACATTTGTTATAGTTCATAAAAGAACATCCTTATACTTGTATCATTAACCCGAGCCCAACATCCACAACAGGGTTGCCTGCGTTTATAATGTCCCCCTGCTTTATCTTCTAGCTTTCATTCTAGTAACACACATGACCTAAAATTTCCCCTTTCAACCACATTCACATACACAATTCAGGGCTGTTTATTACACTCTCATTAATGTGCTACCATCACCGACATCCATTTCCAAACCTTTACAGTCAACCTAAATAATAATTCTGTACAAATTAAGCAGGGTATTCTTTGCTAGTAGATCTACTCTGTATAAAATGTTAAAAAAAAGATCTCTAGTTATAAGGTATGTGACATAAAGCAGACATTTGGAAATGGATGGTGGTGTCACAAAAAATGACAAGAATTTGGAAATGGAATCAATGAAAGTAAAATAAAATTCCTATAATTCATAATATTAATTACTCTAAAAGACAAAATTGTTCTAATGTGAATTGCTCTAAAGCAAAAAAGAGTAACATATTTAACGTATAAAGCATATTTAAAGGTGAAAAAATGTTAGCACAAAGCATGAGAGGGAAGAACTGGGGTGACGTGCTGTTGTAAGGTCCTTATGTTGCGCATGAAGCAGGGTAATATTATTTATATGTAAATTCAGATTATTTAAATGTAGATTGAATACCATAGAGAAAACCCTAAAATTATTTTTAAAATAGGCAGGAATCCTATAAAAAGCGAAAAAAATAACAAAAATAACAAAAATAACAGAATAAAAAAGAGAGTTATCAATATGTTAAATTTTAAAGTAACCTTATCAACAATGATTTCAGATGTGAATAGTTTAGGCATATCAGTTAAAAGATTGAGATTAGCAGATCAGATACAAAAAAGCAGGTCCAATTTAATGTTGTGTATAAGAAGCCCATGATAAATATAAAATTAAATGTAGGTTAAAAGTTTTTGCCAAGATTGTGGGAAAAGAATTGGAACAACTATGAAGGGACCACAAAGGGGAATTTTTAAGGTGATGGACCTTTCTCTCTGATACTGCAGTGGCCGATACATGGCTCTATGAATTTTTGAAAACCCTCTAAAAATATATGCCACAGAGAGAATTTTACTGTATGTTTATTAAAAGAAAATCAAGTAGGATGTTGGATGATCCAGGATAAAATGCACACTGTAGCAAATGCATTATACTCTAACACATTCCAGGTAAAGCAAGATCTGGCAGGACAATCAAAACCCATGCTCAGTTTTGGGGACTGAGTCATATACTCAACAAAAGACATATTGAAGTCTTACTCTGCAACTGTTATTGTGAACCCATTTGTAAATAGGACATTTGAAAATGTTATAATTAGTTAAGGAGTAGAAAAAGTAAGCCAGGTAAGCCTTAATCACCTTAATTCGGATGCAGCAAGTAGAAACCAGAAGTGACTGGAAACCAGAAGCACAGACAGAGACACCATGGAATGGAGGACTGCTGCCACCAGAATGCTACCAACACTTGGAAAAAGAATGGCCTTGCCAATATCTTGATTTTGAACTCTCTTAGCCTTCAAACTGTGAGCCAAAAAATACTTATTGTGTAAGTCAACCATTTTGTGTTATGCATCATAGAAGCTCTTGCAAACTAAGACACACAGTGACACTGAACTTCTGAACAAGACGGATGACTATTTTAATTAAATAATATAAAACAGGAGAAGTTAAGTACTCTAAAGTGAAGTACATAACAGATTTTCTGGGGATTGAAACCAATACATGCTTTTGCAACTAAATAATTTGAAGAATCGAAGGAGAAAATCATAGTGTTTGTGATCCAGAGGAGTTCTGGGATGATCAAATGGGAGAAATAATACAAACGTATGAAGCATTAAGCAAAGAAGTTCAGGTTAAAGAAACACTAAGAAAAACACTAAGTAAACAGATAAAGAGTTGAAATTCATGAAGGAAAATATAATATATTGGAGAAATATCCAGGATAGTAGTATATAAAATAGGAATTCAAAAGGAGGAAAAAGAAAGAAATGAAGATGAGGCAAAAATTAAACAAAAAGTAGAAAAATAAATTCCCTATGTGAGAAAGTATTTAGAGTGAATAAAGATAGATAAACTCAAAGACATTGAATTTTTTTTGGGGGGGGGCATGCATGGTCTGGGAATGTCCCACATGGAAAGTGAGCATTCCACCACTGAACCATCCGTGCACCCTGAATTTGTTTTTTTTTTTTTTTTTTTTTTTTTTTGCATGCGCAGGCACCGGGAATCGAACCTGAATTTTTCTTTTAAAGAAAAAGAAAAGATGGGCAAATTCAGGAATAATCAATGAAACAGTCACACATAAAGATTAAAGTGTTGTCAGTAACTTTATGACAGCTGAATTGACAACTGAAAGAACTGAATAATTTCCTAACAACCTGTACATTTCTGAAAATAATGTTGCCCCACAATTCTATTTTATCATGAGCTTATTCACAACTTCTCATCTAACCTGAAAATCATCTCTGCCATCCCTGTCTGAGTTGACAAACTTGGTGTCTAATTCACTTAGAAAATTGAAGCCATCAGATTATAACGCCCCAACATTTCTATGATCCTTCTTCTCAGTCTCCTCTCCTGGTTTTTCCGCTTCTCTACGAGCTCTTCAAAACTGGAATGCCCCAATAAAACTGGTTGAACAAATAATGATATATTAACACCATTAAAGTAAATTAGATTTCATGAGGTGACTCAAAAATTTCTAATAACTAATTTACAACATAAATGAAATAGTTGCAATTTACTTGCTCTGTGTGTGGTTGCATCATATTTCTGAAACATAAGAATAAATAAAGACAAAAATGCCTAAAAATTGTTTTGGTAAATGAGGAACTTAGATTGATTAAAAAGATAGTTCAAAACGAATATACATACATCTATAATTTTATACTATTAGCTATAAGTGATCATGTCATATATATCTCACAGTGGTCTTTTAGCTCCCTATTTTCTTGTTTGTACTGAATCTCCTTTTTCATTCCATTCACATCACTTTTCCATGATTAATTAATCACCTTTTCAACCTAATTTACACCTTTTCATATTTTTATGCATACTTATATAACTATTCATAGATAGAAACATAGATACATACAAACAATAATACTTTTATGCTTACTGTGACAGGTATTGTTCTGAGTATTTGACCTTCAAGATAACTCTACCAATTATATACATATTATCATCTCTATCATGTGGGAACATTGAAATATGGAGAAATGAAGTAGCTGGCCCACAGTCAGCCAACTGGTAAGATGCAGATTTGGAATTCAAATCTAGGTCACCTATTTTCACAGTCCATTTTCTTAACTAACATCAAATACTGCTGTTTTACACCTTCATAAACAGTGAAATACCAGATATTCAACTTGCCACAAAGAGTATATTCTCAGAAAATTTGTCATTTCTCCTAGGTTAATGTGTAAGAAATAACTAGAAGAGTCCTTTAATCAAATTGTGTATTATGTTATGTTAATTAAGTGTACTTTAAGAAGGAAAAGAGGCATTGCTTTTGGTAGAAGAAGAGGAAGTCACTGATGGGCTAAATAAAATATTTATGAAGTTTTTATTAAACTGTCTTATTTAATTGTCTTCACTGACTTGACTAATTTTGTCTCTGGCAAATTACACTCTAAATTGTTATTATTTTTAGTAGCTCTTAAATAAGACAGACTAAAGATTGAAATTTGGCAACCAGCAAAAATTAATGATCTCATAAATTTCCATATATTTAATCCACATTGATAAGTTTCTAAGATCTTAATTTAACTTTACTTTGGAGGTAAATAAGACAAAGTGACTTTGTTCTTAATCCACAGCTATACACACATATACATGCAGTTTGTGGTGTGGAGTCAATAAAAATTGGGGGAATATTAAGAGAATTAAATGGTTTTAAATTATGTTTAGCAACTCACTGTCTAATTTGAGATGGACATCAAAGGGTATTCTAATACAATTAATTTTTTAAATATATGATAAATTTTATTTTAAAGCAGTTCTAGGTTTATATAAAAGCATGCAGAAAGTATGGAGTTCCCATATAACTCTCCTATCCTTTCCAGGCAGTTTCTCCTATCATTAGCATCCTGCATTAATAAAGGACATTTCTTACAATTGATGAACCAATAATGATACCTTATTATTAAAGTCCATAATTTATATTAGAGTTTACTTCTGATGTTGTACAGTTTTTGGGCTTTGATAAATGCATGAAACAGTTTCACTGCCCCTAAAATGCCCTGTAATCACTTATTCATCCCTCTCCCCCCTATTGTGTTTTAGTTTCTTATGCCGTTCAAGAAGATACCATGGAATGGGTTGACTTAAACAACTGGAATTTACCAGTTTACAGTTTGAAGGCCACGAAAATGTTTAAATCAAGACATCATCAAGGCGATGCTTTCTTTCCAAAGACCAGCTGCCAGAGATCCTTTGCACCTTTTCCACATGGCAAGGCAGGTGGGAGTATCTTTGGTCTCTCCATTCTCTACTAGGTTTTGCTGCTTTCAGTGTCTTACTACTGTGGCTCATACTCTCTCTCTCTCTCTCTCTCTCTGTCTCTGTCTCTCTCTCTGTCTCTTCCCTCGCAGTCTGTCTTGCCCCACACACTATCGTTCCATTTATAAAGGACTCCTTTACTGACGTAGCCTCATCAAAATGTCTTACTTATGATGGATTTACACCGAGAGGAATGGATTATCTTTAGGAATATGTTTTACATATGGTACCAAACTACCACAACACGAATCTCTGACAACTACAGATCTTTTTGTTTTGTCTATAGATACACCTTTTTCAAAACATTATGTAGTTGGAATCATAACTTTTGTAGCCTTTTCAAAGGATTTATTTCACTCAGCAGTATATTTTTTGTGGTTCTTCCATGTCTTTTCATAGCTTGAGAGCTCATTTCTTCTTTTGCAGAATAATACTTCATTGATGGATTTCCACAGTTTGCTTATCTACTCATCGATAAAAAGACATATTGGTTATTTCTAATTTTTCGCAACTATTAATAGGTTGATGCAAGCATTCCTGTGCAAGTATTTGCATGGGCCTAAGTTTTTAACTCATTTGGTTAATACCTAGGAACATGATTTCTGAGTCATATAGTTATGTATGTTTAACTTTGTACGAAGTTGCTAGATTGTTTTCCAAAGTGGCTGTATTATTTTGTATTCCCACAGAAAAGAATGAGAGTTCCTGTTACTCCACATTCTCCAGCATTTGGTCTTGTCAGTGTTTTGGATTTAAGTCATTCTAAGAAGTGTGTATTGGAATCTCAAATTGTTTTTATAAGTTGAAATTCCCTAATGATATGATGATGAGAATCTTTTCATATGTTAATTTGTCATCTGTATGTCTTCTTTGGTACTGGGGTGTATGTTCAGATTTTTTGCTCATTTCTTAATGGAATTATTTGTTTTCTTATTTTTGAGCTTAAGAGTTCTTTGTATATTTTGGATACGAGCCCTCTATCAGGTATGATTTTTGTAAATTTTTCCCAGACTGTGTTTTATCTTTTCATTATGTTAACAGTCTCTCTCACAAACAAGGAATCATAATTTCAATGAGGTTCAACTCATCAATTTTTTTTCTTTCATGAATCATGCTTTTTCATTGTATCTTAGAAGACATTGCCAAATCCAGGGTCACCTGGATTTTATCCTATGTTATCTTCTAGTGGTTGTATGGCTTTGTACTTTACAAATAGGTCTAAGATGTATTTTGAATTAATTTTAGTGAGAAGTTTATGGTTTGTTTCAAGGTTATTATATATATACATTTTTGCGTATGGATGTTCAGTTTTATTGGCACCTTTTGTTCAATGATTTTCCTTTCTCCCTTCAATTGTTTTTGTTCGTTTTTGTCAAAAATTGGTTGACATCATGTTAGTGTAGGTCTATTTCAGAAAGATCTATATTCTCTTCCATTGATCTATTTGCCTTTCTTTCACGAATACTCCACTGATGTCATCATTGTAGCTTTATAGGACATCTTGAGGTCATGTACTGAAAGCATACTTTTTGTCTTTGTCTACATCATTTTAGATTTAAAAAATAGAAAAAATAGAAAAAGATAGAAATAAAAGAAATAGAATTTGAGCCCCCCCCATGCTAGGGGACTCAAGAAACTGCCTATGGCCCTCTCCCCACCCTTGCCTACTCTTCTTCCCCACTCCTTTTCTATTATGTACAGATGTTTCAGTATGTTTCCATTTCACAGCCAGTCTAAGAAATTAAATCTAAAGGAGCTAACTGACCTTACCTTAAACCCAGAATCTGTGAATCAGCAGCCCAGCAGCTTATCAGGGTAAGATCTTTCAATGGACTGCCCCCCTCAAACCACAGCTGTATAAATACCCCACCCTAGGGCAACATGAATCTGTCTCTCTTCTCCATCAAAAATAGAGGTGTGTAGCTCCATGTGTTTTTATGAGCTATGTGTTTTTATGATGTTTTATGAGATATTCACTCATAAAAACACATACACTCACACATACCCACAAAGCAGGGAAAAATGGAGGTGGTTTTGGTTTATGAAAGCTGCCAAAATGCAGTATACCAGAAATGAATGGGCTCTATAAAGGGGATTTATTAAGTTACAAGTTACAATTCTAAAGCTGTGAAAAATGTCCAAACTAAGGCAGAGGATAAAAGGCAACTGGCATTTGGTGTTCCTCTGTCATATGGGAAGGCACATGGTGATGTCTGCTGTCCTTCTCTCCTGCTTTTTTGGCTTCAAATGGCTCTCTCAGCTTCTGTGAGTCCTTCTTGCTTCAGGTTGGGGTATTTTCTTTCTTTCTTAGCTTCTCTTGGCTCTCTCTCTTATAAAGGCTCCAGGAAAGGATTAAGATCCACCTTGAATTGAGTGGGTCACATCTCCATGGAAGCAATATAATCAAAAGTTCCCACCCAACAAATGGATTAAAAGATCATAAGCTTATCTGGGGTACATAACAGATTCAAACCGGCACAGGAGTAGATTTATAAATATGCATAGTCACCTCAAAGAAAGAAAAAAAGAATGAGCAATGCAGGAAGGACTCCTGAGAGACTGCAGGTGGAAAGCCTTTGGGACCTGGCATTTCATTTCTCAGACATTCTCTTTGAGATGTCTCATTTCATCTTCATGTTCTACAAAAACTGATTTCTCTTCTCCATAATCTCATCAGAATATGACCATTCTAATAAAACTCATGACTGCATTTTCTCTCAAAATTAATACTATTGCAGATTGACAACTTTCTCAGTCAGCAAACCAAATCCCAAGGAGGGAAGATCTTCTGGCCAAAATGGGATACACCCTCTCAAGTTTCAGCTAACCCTTGACAGAGAATGACTCACTCAGATGGGAAAAGCATGTCTACAGAGCCCTCTTCCTACAAAAGACAGGTTCGTTCTTAACTATGAAACAGAGATAAAATAATTTCTTTAACATTTTGCAGTATACAAATGAAATAAGTTATTTCACATGTAAAATGAAATAATTTAAACAAACCTGAATTTAAGTAAACTTTTTATAATAAGTAGAGGAAAAAGCAATTATCTGAGAGAATAATTTTAAAAAGTCAATGGAAAATCTTTGAAGATGTTGAAAAATATTGAGATTTGAATAACATATATACATAAATAAGGCAAATATATGGTTAATGTCTTACTCACTTCTTATTCATTGAGAGTGTATGCAATGCATTTTTTCTTTGATGCATGCAAATTTTATTAGATTTTGTTCCTTAAGAATTTATTTGGTTCCTGCATTGTTCTTCAAATAGGAAACAACAGAAGTCCAAATGAGTTTAAAAGTATTATAAAGCCAATGGCCATTAATTGGGCTGTGTCCTCTTTGTTGCACCCTTGGTAAGAAAATGATTAAAATTCATGTAAATAAAAAGCTCTATGTATGTCTTATTAGTAAAATATGAGAGCTGGTTTTCATTTCATGTTTTAACTCATATTTATTTCCTTATAGCTTATTTTATTTTATAACTTTTAGCAGTAAATGAAAGCAAAATTTAAGTCTGGAAAGTAAAATTACAACAATACATTAACATAACATTTTTCTTCAGCAATGGAACTTGTGAATTCTCTGAGTATTGCTCATATCTTAACGAAGATATTGAGACTTTAATTAATATTTTAATTGAATATCTCCAAAAATTTCCATTTAAAGCTATTTCTCTTCTATCTATTAAATTATCCTTTCTGTTAATTAAAGAAATATTTCAAATGTATACTGCCCCTCAAAAAGCTTTATTTATAAAACATTAATGGATTTTCCTTCAAAAAAGAAAAAAAATGAATATTCTAAACGTAGTTGATAGTGGATTTCCAATTATGTTGGCAGAGAATTCTATTGAAGTTATTGCATATATTTAAAATTTCACCTCAAATTCTCATCAAAGTGGTCTTTAAGTGCAACTGCAACATAATATACATATAAATATGCACACAAACTTTGCATGTTCACACATACACACATACATACACACATGCATTATTTCATGCATTTAAACTGCATTTAAAAAATAGATACTTTAGGTATTTTTCTTTTTTTTAATTGCAAATTTTTATAAGCAAATAGAACTTCCAATCATTATGCTAATAACTCTTTTGACTAGTGGATTTACTGTTTGAGTCATGTGATTCATATCAAACAGCATCAAAATACTCTTTATATTTGGGGTCTTCTGTAAAGTGCAAGTCTGAATGTTAGAAATTTAATACACCACATGGGAAAATTTATTTCTTTTCTGTATTGCTCTTTAAATAAAACTAATAACCAATCACACAAAATAATAATAATGGTAATAGTAACCATTAGGATCTCCTTCCCTAAACTTTTCTATTGTTCTGACTTAAATAGTAGTTCTTGCTTTCATAAATAATTGCCACATTCGCTGGTCTCTTTAATTGTTTTAAATTATAACCTAATGTGATACAATAGCAGTGATTTTCAAATTTGGCTGCATAATATAATCAATCCTGAGCCTTAAGAAATACTGATGCCTGATTCCTACTCTCAGAACTTTTCTTTACTCAGTTTGGGTGTTGAATGACATTAGAGTTTATAAAACCTCCTCAGATGATTTGAACATGCAGCCAAGTATGAGAATCACTGCAGTATGGGGTTCTCCACTGAATAAAATGCATACATTTACAAATATGACTTCTCAGAGTTTAATCTTTTTAAAATAATTACACCAAGTTTCTAACACAATTTTACCCTTCACATGAAAAGCAAAGATAAATATTTTCATTGTTTTTCTTGATAACAGTCTTGTAAGACATAATTCACATGCCATAATTTGTCTTCTCAAAGTGTACAATTCAATTATTTTTAGTATATTGCAGACTTGTGCAATCATCACCACTATCTAATTTCAGAATAGATTCATCACCCCAAAAGGAACCCCAAACATATTAACAGTATCTCCGTATTGCCCCCTACCACAAACCTTGCCAAACATTAATCTACTTACTGATTATGTAGGTTTGTCCATTCTGGACATTTCATACAAATGGAACCATATATGCTTTGTGGCATTTTGTTTCTGGTTTATTTCATTCAGCATAATATTTTCAAGGTTCATATATGTTGTAGCAGTATCAGTATTGCACCAATTTTTTTGTTTATTCATCCTTTGATTTGATATTTGGTTGTTTCGACTTTTGCTATTATAATAATGCTGCTATGAGAATTGTGTATAGGTCTTTCTGTAAGTATATTTTCAGTTCTCTTGAGTGTATTCCTAGGGGTGGAATTGCTGAGTCATATGGTAACTCGATGTCTAACTTTGAAGAGTTGCCAAACTATTTTCCAAAGTGGCTGCACCATTTTACAATACCATTAACGATGTGTGAGGTTTCTGACATGTCTATAGCCTCCCAAACACTATTTAAAAAAATTACTTTTCTTTATTTGAAAATTGTGGTTACAGAACAATTATGCATAAAATACATGCTTTCCATACACTACCCACCCCAATACCTTCCATTGGTATGAAATATTTGTTACGATTGATGATAGTACATTTTTATAATTTTACTATTAATGAAAGCCCATGGTTTAACTTAGAATTTACTGTCATGTGGTTCCATGGTTTTGTTTTCAAATTTTTATTGTTATCATATATTCAATCTAACATTTCCCTTTTTAATTAATCATATTAGATATACATTTCAGTACTGTTAATTACATTCACAATGTTGTGTACCATTACCACAGTCTGTTACCACAACATGTCCATCATTCCCAATAGGAACCCTATACATTTTAAGTTTTACTTTCCTATACTCTACCCCTACCCTGCCCCCTTGAGGCCTATATTCTAGATTCTGACTATGAATTTTCTTCTTCTAATTACTTCATATAAGTGGGGTCATACAATACTTGTCCTTTTGTATCTGGCTTATTTCACTCAACATGATGTTGTCAAGATTCATGCATGTTATTTCACATATCAGGTCTCCATTCCTTTTTTTGGCCAAATAATATTTCATTGTATGTATAGACCATATTTTATTTATCCATCCATTGGTTGATCAACACTTGGGTTGCTTCCAATTTGTGGCAATTGTAAATAATGATGCTATGAACATCTATATCTTTTTGAGTCACTACTTTTGATTATCTTGGGTGTATATTTAGTATATACCCTAGTAATGGTATTGTTGAGTCATATAGTAATTCTATACTTAGCTTTCTGAGGAACTGCCAAACTGTCTTCCACAGTGGATGTGCCATTTTACATTGCCACCAGCAATGAATGAATGTTCCTATTTCTCCATATCCTCTCCAATATTGAATATTTTGTATTTTTTAATAAAAGCCATTTTAATGGGTATGAAATGATAACTCATAATTTTGATTCACTTTTCTGATGGTTGATAATGTTGAGCATACTTTTATGTTTTACCTCATTTATATCTTTTCTTTGAAGAGATGTCTATTCAAATCTTTTGCCCATTTTTTAAATTGGGTTGTTGGTATTTTTGTTTTGGGGTTGAAGGATTTCTTTATATTTTCTAGAAATTGAAATTTTATTGGATCTGTAGTTTCCAAATACTTTCTCCCATTGTGAACATTATTTTACCTTCTTGTTAAAGTTCTTTGAGGCACAAAATGCTTAATTTTGATGAATTTCCATTTATCTATTTTTTCTTTTGTTCCTTTTGCTTCAGATGTGAAGTCTAAGAAACCATTGCCTAATACAAGATATTGAAGATGCTCCCCAATGTTTTCTTATAAGAGTGTGCTCGCTTTAGCTTTTTTAATTTAGGTCTTTGATCCTGTTTGAGTTGAGTTTTATATTATTGTGTGAGGTAGGAATCCTTTCCTTTTTTGCAAATGGAGATGCAATGTCACCTGCATCATTTGTTGAAGAGAGTATTTTTTCCCAATTGTGTGGTCTTTGTCAGCTGATCAAAAATCAGTTGGCCATAAATGTGAAGGTTGATTTCTGAGTTTTCAATTCAATTCTATTGCTCTATTTTTAGGTCCTTTTGCCTGTACCATATTGCCTTGATTAACCTGGCTCTGAATTAAGTTTTCAGATAGGGAAGTGTATGTCTCCCCACTTGGTTTTTCTTTTCACAATGACATTAGGGACCATTATATTTCCATATAAATTTGATGATTGGCTCTTCTGTTTCTGCAAAGAAAATTGTTGGCATTTTGATTGGGACTGTATTGAATCTACAAAATGCTTTGAGAAGTATTGATAGTTTAACTATGATCTTCCAACCAATGAACATGGACTGTCCTTCCATTTATTTAGGCCTTCTTTAATTTCTTTTAGCAATGTTCTGTAGTATTCTATGTAGAAATCTTTTGCATCCTTAATTAGATATTCCTAAGTATTTGAATCTTTTAAGTTGTTATTGTGAATAGAACATTTTTCTTGATTTCTACTTCTAATGATCCATCACTTTGGTTAGAAATACTACTGAGTTTGAGGTTGATCTTGTGCTCAGCCAATTTGCAGAATTCATTTATTAGCTCTAGGACTTTGGTGGATTTTTCAGGATATTCTGTATATAATATTATATCATCTGCAAATAGGGAAAGTTGTACTCTTCCTTTCCAACCTTGTCTTCTAATTTTGGAGTTGTAAGAATCATTTATGTGTTCTTAAAACACATTTATTATTAAATATATGATTTGCAAATACTTTCTTCTATTCCTAAATTGCCTTTTCACATTCTTGATTATATCCTTTCAAGCACAAATATTTTTAAATATATAATGTCCAATTTATTTATTTTTGTTTTCCAGTTATACTTTTAATGTTGTATCTAGGAAACCACTGGCTAATCCAAGGTAACAAATATTTATTCCTGTTTTCTAGTTTTAATTTTCTAGTAGTTCTTTCAAAGGTGTCTTGCAATAAATTTAGATTTAACTTCCTACATATATTTTTTGTTCCCTTTGTAACTATCATATTATCAATAAATACCACCTCTATAGTCCCTTGCATTGAATATTATCATATAATGTTGGTTTGGTTTCACTTTAATTTCTGTGTACTTGGTAGTTCAACACTTTTATCCAGTTTTCTTTTTTCTCCCTATATCCATGTCCCACATTGAAGTCCTGCTCTTCCCTTGTTCCTACTTCTTTCTGTCTACTTAGCCTGTCCAAAATGTGTGCTGTAATTGACTAATTTTATTTCACTCTTCTGATCACCATTCCTCTCTAATATACAATATTCCAGAGTTATCTTTCCCCACATACACCTTCAAAATATCTGATGATCAACTTTTATCATCCAGTATAGTTATTACTGCTGTTTTGTTTGATTTTAATTTATGGAGAATAAATCATTTTGTCTAATCTTAAATTATCTGCCCCCAAATTTACTAATTACACTGATATTGTTAGATGTGGGCATATTTTAATATTCTTCCCTCCAGGAAATGTAGCTGAATGCCCCTCCCTTGACTGTAATCTTCACTTAGTGACTCACATTCAAATAGTAGGGTGTGGAGGGGGAAACTAAAGTCTCCAGCGGGGAAACCTGGCATGTGTGAGCTTAACCACATGGTCAAAGTCAACTTCACCAGCAACACATCATGCTGATTCCTTTGCTTGCTCCCACTTAACTATTTCTTCCCCAAATCTACAATCTCAATATATTCATCAACAGTTATCAGACAAACCTAAATTGAATGACATTCTACAAAATTCCTAACCAGTTGTCTCCAAAAGTATCAAGGCCATAAAAGAAAGGGAAAGAATGAAAACTTGTCAAAGATTAGAGATGATGGAGGAAATGATGACTGAATGTGAGGTAGCATACTCATTTGAATACTAGAACACAATGAAGACAGGAAGAGAAAAAACAGTGAAATATAAATAAATCTCGTAGTTTAGTGTAGATAATAACATCATACCAATGTTAATTTATTGTTACTATAACTTGCTTGTGCAAAATATCTAGATATTTATGCTAGACAAAGCTTGGTGAAGAATTGAAAGGAACACTTTACACTTCCTTTTTAACATTTTAGCAAATTAATATCACTTAAAGATAGAAAAAAGAGATAAATAAAACCTTGTTCCTGGGTGGGTGCTCTTAGAATTGAAAATATTTAATTTTCCTTCAAGTATTTTATAAATGTAAGGAAGTTACTTAAAAAATTATGGTTGGATTTGAAAAACTGTTTTTAAAAATTATATGAACTAACAAAACCCAAGGATATGTTGAAAAAAATTATACAAATCTTTATATATATATCAAGAGAGCATAAAGCTACAATAATTAAGAAACAAGAATATAATTACTGGAAGGAAAAATTAAGAGTGATTTAGTCCCTGCTGATGAAACCAACTTCAGCTTGTGCCATTGTTCTTTTTATTTCCTACTCTGCTGAAACAATGATTTTAGAATTGGCCACTGTTCTTCCCATTAATCCTGTTTATTCCTGCAATAATCCCCATTTCACATAGTACAATCCAACTATGTCAGGTAAATACTGATTACTTAGGTCATTTTCTGATATCTCTGATTACATGAGGACTGATAATCTATTTTACAAAATATAATATTTTCCTTTGTTATGCTTAACAAAATAACAACTTAGTATTTATTTGTTTAATTATGTTCTAAAGCTAAATCTCCACTATTAGATTGAGCTTCCTTAGATGGTTGACACATGCCTGTCTTTTTCACCTCCTTATATAAGTGAATGAATGAATAAAAAATGAAAATCGCTCACAATTTTCCCATGCATAGAAATAAGTTGTAACTTTAGTTTTATTTACAATTTAGTCTGATCCAAGATAACTGGCCCAATTTATAATGAATTGAACAGTTTAAATATGGTAGAAATATATTCACAATTTAAGATAATAATAGTTATTTCAAGGCTGACTATAATATTAATGCCTCTCAGTGACAGTATTCTTTTTCATTTCTCGTTTTATCTACTTATAGATCTTAGAAAAGAATGTCATTAAAATAGAAAAATTCAATGTGATTAGATGATGCCAGCCCATATGTTCCTCAGCTAGGTTTCTGCAGCTAGTTCCTCCAGAGGCTTAAGTCTCTTCTGCTCCTGAGCTGTCTCCTTGTTAACAGGAAATCATTTTAATGACTGCATTTTTCATAGCAACTCTAGTGCAAAAATTGGCTCTCTAAAAATTTTCATATTCATGTATTCTTTTAACAATACAGAAAAGAATGATTATAATTACATTTTAACAACATATAGCATATGTTTAAAAGAATCCTGAAACAGCATATAGTTAAAGAATCCATGAAATTTTTATCTCTATAGGTATTTTCTGTAAACTCAATTAAAATATAATATTTATATGGAAAAGTGTGCAAAGAACAAGGGCACAGTGTGGTAGCTTGGAGTTATATGCCCCAGAAAAACTGTTGTAATAATACATTTTGAAGAGGCTACTTCAGTTAAGATGCCTGCTGGTTTGAAACTGTCATGTACTCTAGAAAAGCCATGTTCTTCTAATCTAGTTTTGTGGAGGCAGACCTATTGTTGAGTGGGACCTTCTGATTAGGTTGTTTCCAAATGAATGTGGCTTTGCCCATTCAAGGTGGGTTTTAATCTGCTTATTTGAGTCCTTTAAAAGAAAGACATTTTGGAGAAAGCACAGATGCTTGGAAATAGAAAATGCCCTAGGAGATGTAAGCTAAGCGATCAAATCCAGAGTTTTCCCCAGAAATGCTAAATGCTTGAGAAAGATATGCCTAGAAAAACTAAGACCCACAAGACACTTGAATCAAAAGCTGAAAGCAAAGGACTGGGAGCAAGGACCAGCAGATACCAACCACACGCCTTACCAGCTGACAAGAGGTGTTCTGGAGGCTGGTAGCCTTTCTTCAGAGTTCAGTTATCACTTATCAGTGCCTTAATTCAAACAGTTTCATGCACTTAGAACTGTACATTCGCGACAAATGTCCTTTGTAAAAGCCAGTCTGTGCCTGGTATATTGCACTCCGGCAGCTTCAGCAAACTGAAACAAGATGTATCCAAACTGAATCAGAATAAGGTATCCTATTACTGGATACCATAATAAAGACAATGCCATATAGAGAAAAGCCAAGGGGAGCCGCCAGGAGTTGGAGGTCAACAGAACCCAGAATAGAAAGGAGAAGACACTGCAATGTGCATTCACAGGTGAAAAAAAATTTAAAAAAGGGACCATGAATCACTAGCAACCATCCTTAGCATCCTACAATCTTTGGGGAGAAAACATTACCTTGCTGCTATCTCAATTTTGGACTTTTCTTAGCCTCAAAACATTGAGCCAATAAGTTCCTGTTGTTTAAGCCAGCCTACTTGTGCCAGTTTGAAAATGTTATGTACTAGAAAAGCTATGTTCTCTTAATCCTCATTCAATATTGTCTAGGGTGGAACCCTTTGATCAGATAGTTTCCATGGAAATTGCCCCACCTAATTGTGGGTGTGACCTTTTGATTAGATGGAGATGTGACTCTTCTCATTCAAGATGGGACTTGGTTAGTTTACTGGAGTCCTTTAAATGGAGAAACATTTTGGAAGCTTAAATGCTTGGACTGCTGACACAGAGCAGATGCACATGAGACTTAGAGATGTAGAAAGAAAATACCTTCAGGGAGGCTGTTTTAAATCAGCACCCAAAGTCCCCAGAAGACACCAGCCATGTGCTCACAGAGGTGTTCTTGACCCTTTGGCCTTTCTTGAGTTAAAATAACTTTATCTGGATGCCTTAGTTTGGATATTTTTATGACCTTAGAATGGTAAACTTGTAACTTAATAAATTCCCTTTTTAAAAGCTGTTCCATTTCAGGTATATTGCATTCTGGCAGCTTTAAAAAACTAATACACTACTGTAGGCATTGTTTAAAAATCTTGGAAGTTAATATACATAGCTAAATGCATTTCCATGAATCAAAATCAGTGTAACCAGCACCCAGATAAGTACTAACGACCCTCATGCCTTCTCCAAGTCAATAACTACTCCCCAGGTAACCACTGTCCTGACTTTCATTTCCATTGACTTTCCTTTATGGTTTTCAAACTTTTTTTTATAAAAGATATTATACATTATGTATTTTTATTCTAGCTTCATTTGCAAGCATTTTCTGATGAATATGTTCATGAATCTGTGCATTTTGTTGCACAAGTCAATAATCTGTATAGGATTCCAATAACATACAATCTATACTTTTTTCCATTTGATTATTGATGAATATTTTGATACTTTCTACTTAAGACAACAAATTTTTGTGATATCTGTATGAATGGAACCACTGCCAGTATGGAATAAAATGGACAGAAAAGGGAAAAATGGAAGAAAAAATGATTTCAAAAGCGAACCACATATGCTAAGGACTAAAGATAAGAAATCTTAGGACAGGAGAGCAGACCCACCCATGCATGTAGGAATGGTGAGTGTGCCCTGGAGACAGAGAGTAGACCCTCCACCTCAATGTTCCAGAAGAGTATTACCACCCCAGGGTTCTCAGAAGTCTGGGGAATTGAGGGAGACCAGCTTCCCCCATTGTTCTGGAAGATGTCACTGCCTCAGGCATCTGAGAATGTGGTGCACATTCCCTGGGAATTGAGGAGAGTCTGGTCACCACCACATTGTTCAGAAGAGGTTGACTATATTCCCAGGAGTGGCAGAGATTCCACGTACCACTCAGAGGCTTGAGGAGGGGCTACCAAGAATAAAATGCTCTCCCCAATGCTCCCCAATGTTGCAAACCTCACACCAGTGTCTGGAGAAATCAGGGCTGCTGCATAAGCCCTTAGAAAGGGTGGGCCTGCCACTCTCTCAAGCCCCAAGTATAAAACATCATTCTATAAAAGACTCTTAGACTTTGAAATCTAATGAAGTATGCCCCGCTGGTTTTTGGAACTGGTTGGGTCTCGTGACCCCTGTTTGACTTCCAATTTGTCCTATGGAAATGGGAACATTTATCTTATGACAGTCCCTCCTTTGTATATTGGAAGCAAATAACTTGTTCTGGAGAAATATAATTGACATATTTATCTTTACTCTTATGACATTTCTTAATGATTGACTCCCTGATTAAATTCCTTGACTGATTTTAGTAGGGTGTGTGTGTGTGTGTGTGTGTGCGTGTGTGTAGTTTTCTTAGGAATTTCTACATGTACTTTCACATCATCTGTGAGTAAAGATTGTTTAATTCTGTGATTCTTATATGTATTCAATTAATTCATTAATTCATTTATGTTGCCCTGTTGTATAGACCAGGTTAAGTTAAAAGAACTGGTGACAGCTGACATGCTTGCTTTATATGCATTTTAGGTGATAAACCTTCAGTCCTAAACCATTAAAAATGTTAGCTGTGGGCCTAGATGCCCTTTATATTGTTGATAATATTCTTTTTTATTCTTGGTTTGTTGAGAGATTTTAGTATGAATTGGTGTTGAATTTCCTCAAATATTTGTGTATGCTGAGAAGATATATTTTTTTCTCTTTAGGTGATTAAAATAAATTATACTGATGGCTTTTCAAACTTTAAACCAGCTTTGAATATGTGGGATATTCCTTACTTGTTTTTTTTAGCTATTGTATCCTTTTTATGTATTGCTTGATTCATTTGTTTTACTTTTTCTGTCTTGTGTAATTTTTTATGGAGAATCCTGTTGTCATTTTTATCTTTTTGATGTTTCTTTTTTAGTCTGGCTCATTTAAAAAATTCTGCATGTTCATGTATGTGAGTATGTAAATGTGTGTTTATCCTGTGATTTATTGAGCTTCTTAGATCTATGGATTTAAAGGTGTCATCAAATACATAGCATTATCAGTTTTATTTCCTCAAATAACTTTACTACACTCCACATTCTTACACTACTTCTTTTTTTTGTATGCTATATGGCAGGGCCACATTTCATTCTTTTTTCTGTGTAGTATCCTGTTTTTGCAGCACCATTTGTTGAATTTTTTGTTGTTGTTGTTTGTTTTTGTTGGTTTCTTTTGCTCGTTTGTTTTGGGAAGTGCATGGGCCAGGAATTGAACCTCGGTCTCCCGCATGGCAGGTGAGAATCCCAGCACTGAACTACCCTCATACCCCCAAATTCCTATACTTCTTAAACTTCAATACATGATGTTCATATCATTTAATATTTTTGCACATGCCAGTTAGTCCTTGCTAATTTTTTCCTATGTTTTTCATTTTGGATAGTTTCTATGTTTCAATATAATTGATTTTTCTTCTGTAATATTTAATTCACTGTCATCGCAGTACAATGAAATTTTTATTTCACATATTGTATTTTTACCTCTAGAAAATCCACTTGATTTTTTAAACAAAT
>PVIY010013461.1:0-59162 GCA_004026745.1 Myrmecophaga tridactyla
CCAGGATCAGGGCTCACCGTGTGACCAGGATCAGGGCTCAGTGTGTGACCAGAGTGAGGGTTCAGCATGTGATTAGAGTCAGGGCTCAGCGTGTGACCACACTCAGGCCTCAGTGTGTGACCAGGGTCAGGACTCAGTGTGTGACCAAGGTCAGAGCTTGGTATATAACTGAGGTCAGGTCATTTTCTAAAGTTACCATCTCAGGGCACTGACCCCGGCTGGAGCCCAGATCCTCACCCCCAGGGTGACCCCTGCCTGGGACGTGGAGGAGCAGGATCAGGGAGACCTTGGGTGTTGTCCCCTTACCCATGTGCTAAGGATCTGGGTCTGGAATGAACACCACGAGCTCCTGCCCAAAGCCATCTCGCCCATGTGCCTGTCCTGTCCCCACCCCAACCTGTACATCCCGAGGCTACCTCCCCATTCCCACCCCCATGCACACGTTGGCCAGGACGTGGGCTGGCACAGCTGGAGAAATGGTTTGGGGAACCAGGCAGCTTGTAGGTGTGTGCAGGTGTGCATTTGTGTACTGGAGTGTGCATGCCAGTTTCTAGGGGTGGGGGTGGTCCTCGGCCAAGGTGTGAGCCCAATTTGTCTTCAGCTTGGTGCTGGGGCGAGCAGGACCAGGAGAGAGTATGACGTGTCTTGGGTTCCATTGCGGTCCTGGCTGCTCCCTCCCAGTGTGATCTCGAGCCTCAGTTTCCTCATCTGTTGCAGGTGACAAGGGTCCTGCCTCCTTCCCGGCGCTCCTTTGTAGATGGTGCTTGACCCACGTCTGAGAGGCTCTGGACAACCAGCGGTGGTGTGTGTCGCTGTCACATCTGACCCTACGCCCTCACCTGTCTGGCCTTCCCAGGGTGGCTTCTCTGTGCTGGGCCCAGTATGAGCTGTGCAGAGGAGACATGCACTGGGTAGGACCCTGGGAGGACAGGCATGGGTCTGGAGGATGACCATCCGGCATGGCCACAGCCACAGCTGAGGTGGGGGCTGGGTGCTGGGGAAGCCGGGGTGCAGGACCTGCCTCGGCTCAGAGAGCAGGTGGGAGGCAGCTTCTCAGGTGAGACAGCGGCCGCTCTGGGTCTGGAGGGCTGAGTACGAGCTCATCGTGGTGGGGAAGGCCTCACAGGCAGAGGGAGGAGCAGGTGTGAAGGCACGGGGAGACCCCGCAGCGGGCGCAGAAGTGGGACTGGGAAGGGGGAGGCCCTAACGCACATCCCCACGGCTCAACCTCATGCTCTGCAGGGGGGAAGCTGAGCCCAGAGGTGGCGTACAGCTGGGTCACAAGACTCCATCCCAAATCCTCGAACCCCAGCCCCACGCCACCCAGACTTGGCCCTCTTATACCTCACTAGTGTGTTTGGGGACCTCTGCCACTCTCCCAGGAATACTTCCATATATATATATATGGAATATATATATATATATATTTTAATTATATTGGGGTAACATTTCTGCAACATAGCATCTCATCCTAGCCACTTTCAGGTGTACAATTCAAGGGCTGTTAATTGCATTCACCCTGGGTCACCAGCGGCACCTTCCATTACCCAAACGTCTCTGCCCCCCCAAACACAAACCCTGTCCCAATAAAACGAAGCCCCGGGACTTCTGGTTGCAGACATGGGGGGCAATGCTTAACCTGGGAGGCGGTGGGCTCCAGCCCTGACCTCTGCCCGGGTTCCCCATTGGGTGTAAGGTGGCCTTGGTGGAGGGTGGGGCAGGGGGGTGCCTGCGCCTGCGGACTGCCCTGTGAGGGAGCAAACAGCACCCTGTCCGCAGCCCACCCCCAGGAGGCCTGCCGGGGCAGGGCAAGGTGAGCAGCGTGGCCACGGAGCTGAACAATGGCGAGGTCTGTGATGATAATGAACCCTTCCCCGGCACTGATAAAGATCGCTTCCCGCCCCTGCCAGGCTCTCCCTCCTCCGGTTTGTCCACTGTTGTGTTTGTGATGATGCTGTGCCCTTAGTCACAGCGGGACGGGAGGGAAAACACCCCTCCCTGCCCTCTCTTTTGCCGTGTCCCACCTTCTCTGCTGAGATCCCCTGAGCTTTTAATTCGAAAGGGGACAGGACAGCGTATCTGCTAAAAGCAGCAGCACTGAACGTTTATAGACATGGTGTGCTGTTGCGGGGCTTAAATGCTTGGTAAAGGGGAGGATGTGTTCCCCAGATTAATGTTCATAGAATCTGAATCTTTTTAAAGCCCCTTATTGTCTGCTGAGCGTTCTGAAGGAGCCAGGTGGGGATCTGCAGACAGTGTGCCCGAGCCCCTCAGGGCTGACCCTGGTGGGGGCCCCTCCCCCACCTCCACTCGGGTGGGATGTGGGGGCCCCCGGAGTGCTTTTACCCGGCCCGCAGTGCTGCACTGGCCTCCTGTGGCACCAAGAACCAGCGTGGAGGCAGCCTGGCCCTGCGCTTACCCCTGGAGCCCTGGACGGAAGTTGCGATTCCTCCGCTTTACAGTCAGGGAAACTGAGACTCAGGGTTAGAGCGGAAGTGTCCGTGTCACAGTGCTGCCCCACGGGGACAAAGGGGCCCAGAGGCCGCTCTCTTGGGTTCCCCATCAGCGCCTCGGCGTCCTGCCCTGTGACGTGACCTGTTTGGACCACAGGGTCCCTGAGTTCCCCTGGGCCTGGGGGTAGGGTGGGGCTGGGTGGTGTGGTCCCCTGGGCAGTTCTGAGATGAAGGGCTGCGGCTGGTCCTTGAGACCTCCCGGGTCTAGGGATCCTGGGGGAGTGGCGGTGGTGGGGTGGGGGGACCCCGCCTTCTGGGCCCTGTGGTATCACTGCCGGACAGGAACGTGGACCCTCAGGCCCCGTCCCTTCCAGTTTCCCCATCCGTGCAGTCCCTGCCTGCCTCCCAGGGCTCGAACAAGGCCGCAGCGGGCACAGAACTGCAAGGACTCTGGATTCCACAAGGAACGACGCCGAGGCGGGGGCCCTGGACGATGGCGGGTGGCAGGGTGTGTGTGTTTGTGTGTGCTGTGGCTTCCTGTGGCACAGGGCCACGGTGGGGGGCGGCCCCTGGCAGGGGCCTTGGTGTCCTCATCCATGAATCAGCAGCGATGGGAACATTAATTTATCTGAGTGGCTGGAAAACCCGAGCCCTCGACAAGGAGCCGTTGCCAAGACAGAGGACGTGGGGTGGAGGGTGGGAAACCGGGGTCCCCCCAGGATATGCCTTCACAGACCCTTGGTCAGTGTCCCCTGGGGTCTGCTTGTGCTAGGCTGTGTGCTCAGTGCTGGGACGCGGAGGGGCCCCCACCCGACACACCTGCCCCCAGGGAGTGCCCGACTGTGGGAGGCAGGGGACGGAGGTGCCTCGATACAAGGGTCCAAGGCCTTGTCGGGGCACCCAGGTGGGGTGGCACTGGCCCCCAAAGGACGAGTGGCACTCTCCCCTCAGGAGGGGCATGGCTGCACAGGGCACAGCGTATTTGAAGGCGCAGAGGAGTGGTGGGGGCAAGCTTGGCTGGGGACAGAGGGCAGGAGGGAGCCCTCCAGGGGGTGTGGGGGAGGACACTGGTGGGGGGGGGCTGGTCTGCTGCAGTTAGGGAGAGCTCTCAGGAAGGCCAGGCGGGTGGGCTGGAGGGAGTGGAGAGGGCTTCAGGTGCAACTGGCTGAGCCCAGAACGGGAGGGAGGCGAGAGTAGGTGGGTGCCAGGGGGTCTGCAGCAGCTTGCTCAGCCCCGACCCCCACTGTCTACCCCTTATCATACATGTAGGAGCTGGCAGATGCTGCCGAATGAAGGAAGATGTGACGAGGGACGAGGGTGTGGGGGCTGGGGAGGGGAGGCCCGGGTTGGGGTCCCAGCTGTGGACTTTGGTCACCTGCCCTCTCTGGACGGTGGCAGGTCTGTCCAGCCTGAGTATGGGTGGAGCTGCTGAGAGGCCACCCTCTCCTGCTGGGGGCACTCAAGACAGTGGGAGGGAGTCAGGTGCCAACCCCCAACAGGACCCAAGGGGCCCGCCCTGCCCACCCCAGGGCTCTGTGCACCCACGGTGGCTCCAAGCTGGGTTCCAGGGAGCCTGGAGCAGGCAGCCACTCCCACAGCCCTGCTGACTTCAAGAAAAGAGGATTCGGGTCAGAGGGTGTGAGGGTGGGACAGTAGCAGGCCCCAGGCAGCAGCAGGCAGGGCCCTAATTCACACAGTTGTCATGGGAAATCCTCGCGGCCGGGTGGTAAAGCCGGAAGCTTTGCTGGGGCTAGAGGCCCACTGAGGCCCCAGGCTTATGCTGGTGGGGGCTGTGCCCAGCTGCCATCATGGGGCCGGGCCATCCCCAGATCTCCTGGTGATAGTCACTGGGGCCTCCAGCGTGACCTGTGAAGTCGGGTGGCCCTGGCTTAGGCTGGCACAGGGGCTCCGAGCACCAGACCTACCAGGCCCTCCAAAGACAGCGGCAACCCAACCCTAGTGGTGTGGCAGGGTGGGGGTTGGGGGTCAGAATCCCAAAGGCCAGTCCTTAAGGTGCTCTAAGTCTCCTGGAACATGGGAGGGAGCCGAGGCACAGTCTGGCCCCGGTGAGTCCTCAGGGCCCCTTCCTGGCTGACTTGTGCCCAGGTGGCCATTCATTTAGTGCAGGGTTTGGCTCGAGGCTGTACTGGGGTGTCACAAATAGCACTTCTCCTTTACCCCATGACACGTGGATAAGGCCAGGGAGGCAAAGAGCAGGGAGGTGACCTGTCTGCAGCCACTAAGCCTTTGGGGCAGTGCTGAGATTCCAATTCCTCTTTTGGGGGTCTCTCTCACACATCTCCCACCCTTCAGACACTCCCCAGAGGGAGCCCAGAAGGTGACACACAAGGCAACACCCCAGCCTGCCCTCCCCTTGGGGTCATTCTGTGACCTGGGGGTTTACACCTCCCCAGGGCAAGCCCCCTCCCCACCCCTCACCCCTGGATCAAGCTGGGCTTGGGGTGGGGTATTACCTCCTAGAGTCTTGACCTGGGCCTCCAGGGATGGGTGGGGGCACCCTGGGGAGCAGAGCAAGAAGGAGGCTGTGGGTCAGATGCCCAGGGCCTCTGGCCTGGGGTATTAGGACTGCTCCATGGGGTGGGTGCTGGAGAGGGGACAGGTGGGAACCATAGCGAAGGCACCCCAGGCTGGAGGAGCCCATGCGAGGTCCTACAGGGGACCTCCCTGCCCGGATGGGGCAGTGGCCAGGGGGCCTGAGCTGGGATTTCCCTGGTTCCAGAATCCCAACTCCTGCAGTCCCCGGGTCTCAGACCCTACCAGGAGTCTCGGATTCTGGAGACAGGTTTCAGGACTCAAGGAATCTGTGATTGATTCAGAGTCCTGGCGGGTATGTGTACCCCCCACCCCCACCCCTTCCCATGGCAGGCATCACCCATAGCCCATGTTGAACCACCCACGCCCCCCGCAGCAGCCGCCTCTCTTGTCCTGGGGCCACCTTTCTTGTCCGCCTCTCTTGTCCTGATAGCTTGAGAGCAGCTTTGTCCCCTGCCTCCTGCTAATTGGCTGCATGCACAGTGCCCACCCCCGATCGTGTCCTCGGGGCCCTTCCCCACCCCTCCCCTTCCCCCACCGTGGTGAGGCCAAAGGCCATGGGGAATCTGCAAGGACCTCTGGCAGGGCTTTGGGGTGGGAGACTGGTGGGAGGGACCTGGGGCTTTTGCAGAAGAGTGGGTGCTCCAGGCTTCCTGGGCAGCAGGAGAAAGTCTGGTTGGGGAGGTGGCAGCTGCCTGGGGGTGATGGAAGGCCCCACTTAGCTGGCTTTGCAGACCTGCCCTCTGCCCCCTTCCCCTCCCTCCCGCCTTGCCTTCCAAAGTGTGTGTGCCTCTGGGGTAATCCCCCAAGCACCTGCTGGGGTGGAAATGGGGTTCAGGCTGGACAGGGGGCGGGGAGGGGACAATGGTGGGGTCACACATGTGGGAGGATGCTTCTCGCCCTCCTTCCCCCCACTCACATGGGGACAGGAATGGGCTGCCCTGGGGCTCCCCAGCTGGGCTCCTGGAGCTCTGGGCTTCCCCGGGGCTGGGGGAGAGCTCAGCCCAGCGCTCGCCCCTCGCAGGGGCCTGCGGAGTTTCGGAGTTTCGTGGAGGAACATCGCTGTGTCTGCCCCACGTGACCCCACCCCATCCCCCCACAGGGCCTAGGGAGCAAGGAGTGTGCCCGGCGGGCAGCTCAGCTCTGTCCTCTGTGGGAAAGGACGAGCTCTGGGCCTGGAAATAGCCGACCGTGGACAGAAATAACCCTAGCCTCAAAAAAAGAACATGGGAAATTAAATAGGGAACATTAGCATTCACCCAGCACTTTCCACAGCCATTATCTCATTTAGGAGGCTGGTATTTTTATCCTCATTCCATGGACAAGGAAACTGAGGCCCAGAAAGGGGAGTGACCTATCCCGACCCCTGCTGCTAGTCTGCCAGGCCTTCGGCCCCTTGTGCCTCACCTCCACGAGGCCTGGATCGTCACTTCTCACAGCTTCTGCTCCCACAGTGCCTGCTTCCCTCACTTGCTTCTCCAAGGGGTAAACTCCTACTCATCCTTCAAAACCCAGTTAAGTGTTGCCTCCGTTGGAAAGCCTTCCCCAACCCTCAGGCAGATCAGTTGAGTCTTAGCACAGATCTCTACCAAGACATTGGCCACAGGGATTAGAGCTGTGGGCTCTTTAGGGGCAGGGATTGTGTCTTGTTTATCTCTGTACCTCCCTATTCCACACCAAAACAGGTACATAGTAGGTGCTCAATAAATGCTCGTTGAATGACTGATGGATGGACCATCCTGACTGACAGGTGAGTGGTAGGAAGTTGACTGCCTTGCCCCTTCCCCTCATTTTACCACCACAGCCCATGAGGTTTTCCTAATGAGGAAACTGAGGCTTGGAGAGGTGAACCCACCTGTCCAAAGGTCACACTATAACTGGATTCAAGCTCCACAAGCCTGGGTGTTTCTGGAGTGCACCACATGCCTGGCATAGGCTGGGGGTGGGACACAGGTAGGCAGTGCTCCTGCGTGTCCAGCCTCTTCTCCTTTCCCTGCACCCTTGGACATGCTGTCCTTGGCCAACTTTTGGGGATGGCATCTCAACCCCTTCCCCACCCCCAGCACACCTTTCCTCCATGGGGCCTGCAGAGTTTCGGGAGCGTTCCTCTGTAAATGTGGTCAGACTTCCATGAAGGGGAAATGCTGTCCCAGGAGCCCTGCCCCATCTCAGCAGGGGTCCTGCAAGGTACCACCTGCAGCCACAGAAGAGACCTGGGAGAGGTCCTGCCCTTGGGAGATGAGGGGCTTGGCATGCACTCAGCCAGTCATCTGCATCTGGGGTGACCACGCCGCTGTCGCAGGGTCTCAGGGGCTGCTGGCGACACCTGTGAGTCATGTCCCTCCCTCTCTCACCCCTCCCTCAAGATGCCTCCTCTGCTCCTTGTCCCCTTTGAGGTGGTCTTGGAAAGCACCGTGGCCTGAGGCTACCTGTGTGAGAGCCTTGGTGTGGGGGGCAGAGGCCACAGGGCAGAAGAAGGAGGGTCTGGGTGGAAGGTTCTAGAGTCATCTCAGTAAAGAGGATTTCATTAGACAATTTAGGTTCTAGGATTCTAGAGTTGTTTCCATCTCTGTGGGCCACCCCCCAGTCCAGGCCACTCTCAGTTCTCTTCTAGGCCCCAGCCTCCTTCCTGGACCTCTGTGCCCAGCATTGTCTCCTGCCCCTCCATTCCCCACAGGGCAGCCAGAGGGAGCCTGTGAAAGGAAGTCAGATTACACGCACAACTCCCCAGGGACTCCCTCCACACTCAAAGTAAGAACAACAAGACACCCCCCACCCCATCCCATTGCCACTCGGAGCATACCACCTACCCCCTGGGTCACACAGCCCTTAGAACGCCTCAGGCTCTTCCTTGCGCAGAGCCTTTGCACGTGCTGCCTCTTCCCACCTCCCGCTCCCCGCAACCTGGAACACATTTCTCTCCTTCTCCCTTCCTTGTGGCTGGCTCCTTTTTATCAGTCACGATTCAGCTTAAATGTCACCTCTTGCGAGGGTCCTTCTGTGGCAGATCAAGGCGAAAAGAAATGGCCCAGCTGCTCCCCTCCCTGAAATGTATCCACACCTCCCGACGTGTGACTGCCGTTCCTTCCACCAAGAGACTGAGTCTGCGTTTCCACCCCTTGAATCTGAGCTTGTCTTTGGGACCTACTTTGGCCCAAAGGACGTGGTGCTGGAGCTGTGGCCGCGGTGTTGGGCTGCTGAGGCCCCCTGAGGGTTGCTGACTGGGTGGTCAGAGCAAGATGCCCAGGCCCTTGGCAGGGTGGGGGGTGGGTATATGGACATTCTCCAAGCCCCGTCCTGTGGTGGTGGGGGGGGCAGGCCTGGGCCACCCAGATCTTGCCAAGGGGAACCCCAATCCGCTTGGAGAATGGCCGTGAAATGGGGAGCAGAGACAGCCTGGGCTAAGGATTGAAACAAGGATGGGGCATCCTGCACCGGAGAGGCACCACCGAGCCTGGTCTTTGAGGAATGAGTCGACGGAGCGAAGGAAGTGGGGAGAAGGGCATGGGGGTGCGGGGGCAGTGCAGGGAATGGGGCTATGCAGGTAACCAAGGGTCTGGCAGTGGGACAGGCCTAGAGGAGCCCTGGGAAGGGAGTGACAGGTCTGTGGGGTGGGTGCAGGGCAGGGAAGGGAGAGAAAAAGGGGACGGGGAGGCAGGCTGACATCCAGCAGCATCCTGGCCCAGCTGTGGGGCCAGGATTTGTGGACACGGGGCCTATCCTCTCTGCCAGGCCAGGGAGGCCAGAGACCACCGAGGAGCTCATTGCCAGCCCGGGTCTCCCCCTGGCATCCGTCAGTCCACCTGTCCATCTGCTCCCTCCCGGTCGTGCGGCTTTGGGGCACGTGCCAGCGCTCTGTGGTTGGAAGCACGCGGCAGCTGCTTGTCAGAACAACCCAGGCCGCAGGCTGTTTCTCTCTTCTCGCCCACAAAGTGTGCTCACTGCCAAGCTGTGTGACTCAGCGGGCGTCTGGCCCTCTCTGGGCTCGCGAGAGCGTGGATGAGGTTCTTAACCTGGGGACCACGGATGGCCTTGCAGGGGGCTGGGCTTGCAATGCGGCTGGAAGGGGGAGCAGCATCTTTGCAGGGCCCATGGGACCCCAGGTTCCTGGCCTTTCAGGCCCAGACCACCCGCCAACCAACACATGTCCACACGGGCATGGTCTGGCTGAATGAGCATATTCGCACCCAGCTGCCCAGCACCAACTGTCCTGGGGGTGATGGACCCGTCCTGTCCCAGGTTGACCCCAGAAGGGTGCCTGCTGTTCCTCCTCATCTCTTTAACAGGGGGTGAATCTGCCTTGCAGAGCAGTGCAGCGGTTTCAGGGCTGTGGGTGCCTGAGGCCAGGGACCACAGAGAGGTGGGGGCTCTGCCAGCTGCATGCAGGACCCTGTGGTAGGAGGGTGGGGGTGGCGGTTGCAACCCCCTGTGCCTCAGTCTGCTCCTCTGGTGGGGAGGATTCTGGGAACCACACCTGGCCAAAGTGTCGGGAGGACAAGACATCACCACGTGTGGCTCCTGGCTAGGGGCTGACACAAAGAGTGGTGGTGGGTACAGCTGCCCCTGCCCCAGGCCAGGCCCCACCCCCTACCCCCCCACCTGCAGACAAGAACTGGCAGGTGAGGGTGTTTTTCTAGTGGGAGGTAGCATGTGGGAACACAGATTCCAGCACCATGCTCCAGAGGGAGAAACTCAGGCCAGAAGGCTGCTGCCTGTCCAAGTCTTCAAGGACAGGGGCCCCCAGGTGTCCCAGCCCCAGAGCCCAGGCTGCTGAGAGCCTCCCGAAAATGCTGCCAGGCATATGGGTGCAGCGGCTGCCAAGGCCTCCCCGCCACGGCTGGCTCCTGGCCTGGTGTAGGAACTCGGTCACAGGGGAGCTCCAAGCCGCTGTCCATGAGGAGGAGGGGCTGGTCTCCAGAGGTGGGCCATGGGCTGTTGTCACTGGGGAAGAGACCCCAGTCTCATTAGGCTATGCCTGGGTACGACCTGGGCACCACTTTCCACCTGCAGGGCAGTGTGGCCCCTTGCTCCCGCACTCCCCCATGCTGTGCTCTGCCTACAATCCCTCCCGCTCCTCCAGGAGCCCCCTCGGGTGGCCGCCTCCTCCTGGAGGTCCCCCTCGAATGCACCGCCATGAGCCCTCTGCGCCCCGTGTGCTGGGTCACGGCTTCCGCCTCCTCCCCAGAAACAGTGGCAGATGCTGCCAGGGGCTGGACACGAGCTCGTCACTGAGTCCCACACAGAAGCAGGTGCTGAGCCGAGAAGCAGCTGGTGACGGTGAAGACAGTCCCCTCACTTGCCACCTCCCTCGGTCCTGGATGGGGCGCCTGTGGGTCCGAGCATTCTGGAGCAGGAGGCCTGCGGGGTCACGAGTCCTGGGGGTGGGGGGGCACTCTTCTTCTCGGCCAGTGCCTGCCTTGCCCACCCTCCCACTGGAGGGGGGACACGGCCCCAGAGGGTGGCCTGGAAGGTCGTGCAGAGTGGATGGCCGTGTCCAAGGGGTGCGACTCTTGTCCCCGGGTGGAATCCGTGCGCGCTGCCAGCCCGACCGCCTGGCTCAGGCGTGCTCTCCGAGGGCGGGAGGTGGAGTGGGGGCAGGCGGGGTCCCAGTCTGAGGCCGGGGCAGGACACCGCGACCGCCGCGCCCAGGCCAACAGCGCCACCTGGTGGCCCCGGGTGCCCGACGCCACCGTCCCACCCCTGGCGTTGCCCTGGGGAAGAGCCTGGGGAAGGGGCCACCCAGGGCCCAGGGTCGCAGCTGAGTGAGGCTGGGGGCCCAGCCTTGCGCCTGACTGGAGCCCCACGCGTGCCCCCTCCGCTCAGCCTTCCCCCAGGGGTGTGCAGATGCCACAGGAAGCCTCAAGGGACGAGCGCTAACGGGGGTGGCGTTTCAGTCCGGGTGGTCATGGTGCTGCATAAGTGGGGTTTCTACTGGGAGAGGGACCCTCAGATTATACATGTCATAGGGAGGTAAAGGAATTCCACTGAATGAATGGGCTTCCTCAGTGCAGGTGGTTGCTGATTAAACTGGATACACACACACACACACTAATGTAATTCTCACAACCACCCCTCAAGGGAGTGTTTATTATTCTCATTTGACAGAATGGGAAACTGAGGCTTAGGGAAAGCGTGGGACTTAGGGACACTTACCCTGGCTGGGGTTCTGTTTCCGGGGTGCCTGTCCTGGGCCAGGCTGTGCAGTCCTCTCCTAGACCTGCCATTTTAGAGTCCCGGGAGCTGCCCTTGTGCTCCCCTCTCCCCAACCGCCACGGCTGCCCCTTTGCTGATTTAAAAAGAAAAGGAGGTGGCAAAACAAAATGCTGACCCAGACTGGGCGGCTGCCGTGGCTCAGCAGGCAGAGCTCCGACCTGGACCTGCCGACCTGCCGTGCTGGAGGTCTGGAGTTCGATCCCTAGTGCCTCCTGCCCATATGCAAATTAAAAAAAAAAAATGCTGCCCCAGGCTTACCAAGGAAATGTGGTGGTTGCCACTGGGGAGAGGGCAGCCAAATCGTGGGACAGTGCCAGGAGGTGGTGGGCCGTCCCTCCCCCCCAGACACACCAGGCTCCGATGGCCACTGTCTGCAGTCGGTGGCACCTGTGACCCCCTTCTGAATAAAATACTGAGGACTCCCAAAAAGCCAGCAATGCTGAAACATCATCAAAATATCAAAACGTGGGTGGGCAATGGTGGCTCAGGCGGCGGAGTTCTTGCCTGTCATGCCGGAGACCCACGTTCAATTCCCAGTGCCTGCCCATGCAAAAATAATAATAATAATAATAATAAATATATATATATATATATATATATAAAATGAAACCTAGTAGTGATAGGTGGTTCGGCATTTCCTTTTTGGTGTGGTAACCATGGGTCACTAAGGGTCCAGGCACACTGGGGACATTGCTGACGCCCTCACGGCACAGCCCCAGGGTTCCTGTTGGCTCGTGAGGGTACATGCACCTGGGGACCCCATAACCGGTGAGGTCCTCTCTCTGCCAAGGACCCCCCCAGCTAGAGCCCCAGATGCCTGGGGAAGCTGCGGGGCTGCAGGGGAGAGGGCAGACACACAACCAGCACTCGGGCTGGTTTGTAAACACATGCAATGCTTTCCCCATGTAAGTCCTCCGTGCTAACTAAATACCGTGGCCGGTGGAGTGAGCACCAGGGGCCCGGCTGGCCAAGTGGGCTCCTAGAATGCCAGGGCTGGGGGAGCCCTTTGTCCCAAGCTCCTGGTTCACAGAGCAGGCAGGCATGTGGCCAAGGTCTCAGGGGACTCAGGGGACTCCTGCCCACACAGCCAGCTGTCCACCCTGCCGCATCGGCCCTCCTTACACTGTGTCTCTGGTACCTGCCGGGAGCCTGGGGGGCAGGCAGAATTCTGTGCTCAGAGGGACACAGTAACATGCCCAAGGCCACAGGGTGACTTGGTGGCCCAGCCACCACCAATTTCTGCACATTTAAAATGGGGGTGAAAGCCCCTTGGCACTGCTGGCCCCCTGAGGGTTGAGGACACTGTGCTCCGAAAAGCTCCCAGCACCTCAGGCTTGGGAGATGCACAGCTGGAGATGGTGGTGGGAAGCATCTGGAAGGAATCCCTCTTTTCCCAGTGGGCAAACTGGGGCCCAGGAAGGGGAGGGCCTTGAGGTGTCCCCTCCTCCATGAAGCATCCCTGATGCCTGCTCCTTCATTCCTAGCACCTTCTGGGAACCCCCGACCCAGCCGGGCCCCCAGGGGCAGGACTCCCCAAGGTCCTGCGGGGGTGGGGGTAGGGGTGTCCCCTGCCCTCACCTTGGCTCCATGCACTCCAGCTGAATCCTGGGAGGTGGGTGTGCAGATGCTGCAGTGTGGAGGATGGGGGCAGACAACGCTTGGAGAACCAGGCTGGGTGGGGTGGGGAGGGCAGGGGGTCCCTGAGAGCTCAGTGAGGGGCAGCGGGGCACTGGTGGGGCAGGGTTCTAACCGGAAGGTACAGCCATGTGGTCTGTCCTGGTGGAGGTGGGTGCTGTTGGTGGTCCACAGGAAGGCCTGGGGAGGCTCTTAAGGAGACGGGAGGGGACGCCCAGTAGGCAGCCACAGGCCTGGGGGCAGGCAAGTGTGCCTTGCATGAGGGACCGTCTCCCTGGAGCTGTCCTGCTCCTGCAGCTGCCCTGAGAGGGCCCGGGGCCCCCACCCATCCCGCCGGCCTTGCTGACTCCCGGGTTGACTGTCCCCAGCTCCTGCCTCCCTTTCCGTATCTCCTGTCACCTTTATCCCGCTCACACCCTGGGGGGGTGCTATAGTGGCCTCAGGCCCGCCCCTGGCCCCTGACCTCCAGGGGCTCAGGAATGATCACCCCGGGGGGGGGGGGGTGCAGTGAGGACCTGAGGGGGACAGAGAGAGCCCCCTGGAGTGCAAAGCCTGGAGGTTCCCGAAGGAGGCGCTGGTGTCCAGCGGGGAGGGGATGGTGTCCTCTCCGACAGGCATCCCCACTCCGCGTCTGGAGTCCAGGCCTCCAGGAAGCTGGGCGCGGCATGGTGACAGCTCCTGCTATTAACAGAGTCTAATCTAAACAGGACCTAATATTTACAGCCAGACGCCTCCGGCCTCGGAGGATGCCAGACAGAGACTGATGGGACCTACCCCACCAGCCCCCTTCCCACTACACTGCTTCCCGGGGGGCTGGGCCCGAATTCCCTCCCTGGCTAACTCCCCTGCCTCAGTTTCCCCATTTGTGATAATCCTGACTTCCCAGGCTTGTCGGAAGGTTCAGGAAGTGGAACAGCTCAGCAGGCACTTGGCCCACGATTAGTGGAACTTCTGCCTCGTTTCAGCCAGCTGACCGCCTCCAACCCTCGCTTCCAGGTCATCCCCCTGGCCGTCCATGTTCCCTCCCTGGGCAGATGGCCTTGGGTCCAGGGCTTAGGTGAGGACCCCTTGTTGTTCTGCTGATCTGTGCTGTCACCTTTGCGCCCACACCCTGCCTGCAGGTCCACCAGCTGTGCCCCTCCGTTCCCTGCCCAGGAGAGCCGGGCTGGGCTCATGGCCCCTAAACCCACTGCAAGCAGTGCCGGCCCATCTGTGGGGCCCCACCTGTCCACAGGGCATTGTGTGGGGCACGTGGGGACCCCTAGGCCCCCTGCCTGACTTGGTGTCCCATGCCCAGCTCCCGCCAACTGAGGCCTGAGTGCAAAGGAAATAAACAGCATTAAGTCAGGATTGGAGTCTCCTTACAGAGTTGTTTACATCGGATATAAATACACTTGGCATTTTACATCACTCAGGCTTCTTGAAAATCCAGGAAGGGAGGCCATGGGGATGGGGACCCAGAGTCCTGGACCTGGGTCTTTGTGGGACCAAGGATAGTCCCAGCCTGGCCTCTGAAGGCTCTTGGGCCTTGGTCTCCATGGAGGAGGCTGGAGTGAGAGTGAGCCAGCCGTCAGGAGGAGGAAGCAAGCGTCTGAGGGAACTGAGGGGGGCCGCCTGGGTGGGGCCTCAGCTGCATGGCCAGGCAGAGGCAGGAGAGGAGTGGGGATGGGGATGGTGGCAGGTCAGGCTGAGTCCAGCCAAGGAAGGCGCTGAGGTTGTGCCACCAGGCTAAGTTCGCAGAGGTGCGAGGACGGGCTTCAACGCTGGCCACCAAAGCCCGGGCCCTGGCGCTGGAACACAGCTGGCCCACCCTGCCAGGTGTGCCAGTGGAAGGCTCCCTACCTCGGCCTGAAGCAGCCTTCTCCTGCAAGCCTCTTGTAGTCTGGAGAGCCCCTGAGGCCCCAAGGAACTGAGGCTTAATGGTGGGATTTCAAACGGGGTGACCAGGGGTGGGGGCTTGTGTGTCTTCCTGGATTTGGATCCCAGTTCTGCCCATGGAGCACTCCCTCCAAAAATGGCTGTCACGGGGATTAATGAGATATAGGGGTGAAGGAAAGCCACATACGGACCTGGGGTGGCAGGGGTCCCAGGTGAGGTTAGAGTCCCTGACCCCAGGTGGTTGTCCAGGTGGGTGGCAGGGGTCCAGGTGAACTTAATCAATTCAGGGGTCCCGGGAGGAGAAAGTCCACAGGTGTCTGGGGAGTGGATGGGGCCGTGCACCTGCTGCTGCCAACCTCACGGTCTTATTTGGCTTACGCGGGCCAGGTGCCAACTCACAGTCCTTGGAAGGACAAAGAACTGTTCGTGTCCCCTTGCCTGAAAGCCCACCATTGGCACCACTGCGTTAGGGCCCAGCAGTGCCCTTGCCATGTTCTCTGAACAGACAAGCCCAGTTCCCTGGCTGCCTCCTTTCCCGAGAGGGGCAGGACAGTCAGGCCTGCCTCCCTCTATGTCGTCGTCCATAAAATGGAGATACAAATGGCCTCCTTGCCTTGCACCCAGGCTCCTCTCTGGGACACTGCATCTTGGGGTACAGAATACTGGGCCTGGAACCAAGCTGGGGCATCCTTGTCACTGCTCCCTCCCAATACCTGCCTCCTGCTCCATCAACATGGGCCAAAGGTCATCCCAAACATGCAGACTAGGGGCAAAATCCAGCCCCTTAGAATCCTCTCATCTGCTTCAGTGGTGGTGGCCAAGTGCAAGGGCAGGGCTGGGGCTGGAGGTGCCCAGAGGCCCTATCCCCCTCACAGAACTGTTCCCTGACCCCCCACTCCCCACAACAGTCTGGAAAGGGCTGTGGAGCTTAGACACTTTGCAGGAGGCATGTGGAAAGCAATCCTGGAGTCCAGCTTGGAGAAGGTGATCAGAGGCCCATGTCAGAGATGCTCCCTTCACAGGGAAGGCAGGGGGAAAAGTAAGGGGTCAGGCGAGACAGGCTGATCATAGTCCTCAGCTGGCTCTGGGGGTGGGAACAGAGGGCTTTAGGTATGGGGAAACCCGGCCTTGGCCCAGGAGGCCAGGGTGTGGGGTCACTGTGGCCTCTGTTCTCGGTAGGATGTAGGTGTGAGCCCGGTAGTCTTCCTGGGGTGACAGGCAGGATCTGCATTCCTGGAGTGGGGGGCTTTGGGAAGATTTGGACAGTACCTATGCGAGCAAGCACAGGGGCTCTGGAAGAGACAGAGCGGGCTTTGACTCTCACTGCCGTTGCCACCTCTGGCACCTGTGCATGTCTATCCCCCAGCACTGGGAAGTGGGGGAAACAGCCCCCCTCTGTGGGACTCTCACAGGTTATCAAAGCACTTGTTCATGGCAAGTCATACCATGTGATAGTGCAAACCACGGATAACTCAGGCAGGGGCACCTAAAGGAACATGCACCCCTCCTCCATTCATAAAATAACTCCTGCCTTTTCCTCTCCCTCCTCGCTCTTTCACCTCAGCGAGCGGAGAGGAGACTTCCTCAGGTTAGTTTTTAACCCCAGGGCTAAAATAATCTCTTTCTGAGGAAACTCTTCTGGGGGCAAAATGGCCCAGGCAAGAAATTCCTGGCTCCCTCTCTGAGTGTTCAATAGACATGGCTGCCCCAGGGATGGGCTGGCCAATAATTGGCACTCAGAGCACTCCACCCCTCCTGGAGTCCAAGGCAGACATTGCTAATCAACCGCAGCACCGTGACCTTAGAATCTCTCTCGATGCAGCCATCACCAATCGATCAGGATGACACTGATATGCCACCAGCACCCAGCAGCTGTCTGGGCTGACCCCATCCCGGCTCGGGAAGGGTCCACTGAACCCGGGCCACCTCTGGTCCCCTTGCAACAGCTCGCCGACTAAGCCTCAGGCCCATTCACCAGGGCCTGCGGGAGAGCAAGGGGGCCAAAGGCGTGGGGTGCCAAGCCCTTGGAGCTCTTGTGCATGGTGACTGTGTCGCCGCCGCCGCCGCCGAGCTCGCATTCAGCTCCGTGCCGGCGACAGAGGCCGCGGACAGTGGCCTGGAAGCCGCTGGTGACGAAGCAGTAGACGACGGGGTCCATGCAGCTGTTGAGGCTGCTGAGAGTCACGGCCACGTGGTAGGCCACGAGGCTGACGGGGCGCGGCACGTCGGGGCCCAGCGCCACGGCCACCTGGCGGGCATGGAAGGGCGTGAAGCAGACCAGGAAGATGACGAGCACGGTGAGCAGCAGCTGCACGGCCCGCAGCCGGCGCTGGCGACCCTGGCGCAGCAGGCCCGGCCGCGACAGCGCGCACACGATGCGGCCCGTGAACACGCTGATGACCAGCAGCGGCAGCAGGAACCCGAGGACGGTCAGCGCGAAGACGCGGCAGCAGGGCCTGCCGCCGGCCGCCACGCCCAGCACGGACAGGGTCACGGCGCCGGCCGCCAGCCACACGAGCGCGCACACGGCCCGGGCACAGGCGGGCTGGCGCCAGCGGTGGGCGCCGTCGGGCCGCACGATGGCCAGGTAGCGGTCCACGCAGATGCAGGTGAGGAAGAGGATGGAGCAGTGCATGTTGAGGAAGTAGCTGAAGACGTGCGGGAAGGCGCAGCGCAGGCAGCCGCGGGTGCCGTAGAAGACGGCGAAGCGTGTGGGCAGGGACAGGCCCACGAGCAGGTCCGTCACGGCCAGGTTGATGGTGTAGATGACCGAGGGCGTCTTGGCCCGGGTGCGGCAGCAGAAGACGTAGAGGGCCAGCCCGTTGAGCACCAGCCCCACCAGGAAGATGGCACCGTGCACCGCCATCAGTGCCAGCCACAGCCCCGGGAAGTCCGCGTGCAGGTCCTCGTCCAGCAGGGCGAACAGGTGGAACAGGGGCATGTCGGCCATGCTGATGTTGGCCCACGCTGCTGCCGTGGAGTTGGGGGCCTCCATGGCCGAGGGCCCCACCGGACACGCGGAAGTTTCCATGGCGGTCAGCGTGGTGCACCAGGGGGCCTGGGAAGAGGGAGACGGACGGGGTTACCTGAGCCCTCGCTGCGAAGGTCAGGTCCTGCCTGGCTCGTGGGCTCCCCACATGCCCTGGACACTTTCCCCCTCCGGGCCTTTGCCTGGGCTGCTCCTGGGGCCAGAAATGCCTGCTGGACCCAGCTCACGCCAGTGGAAGGGGTACAGGCTTTTGGAGACAGATGTGGTTCAAACCCCAGCCCTTGCAATGGACTGTTGGCAAAATGCCAACTCTTCTGAGCCTGTTACCTGTCCAAAGGAGGCAAAAAATCTGAGTGAGAAAGTAGAGGTAACAGGCTGCAGTGCAAGTAAAAGGATGCGGCGCATCTGTTGGGGGTGTTTAAAGCCCTGCCTCCGCCTTGAATCTTTGCTTTGCCATTTAATCGCTGTGTGACCCCAGGCAAGTCACTCGCCCTCTCTGCGCCTCCTTCTCCTCATCAATACAACCGGGATCACAATGCTGCTGGGAAGTTTAATTGAGCCCATCCAGGCAAGGGGCCCAGCAGCACCCAGCACCTCGTAGTTCTTGCCCAGTTGGCAGTTCTGCTCAGATGGAGCCTGGCTTATGGTGGGAACCCTTAGGAAGCTCCCCTGCTGCCCCCACACCCACCCTCCCAGCCCCCATCCTCCAGGCCACCCAGATGCTCTTGCCTCTTCGCAGGCTGGCACCAGCTCAATGTTCTGGAGGTGGGGCCTTGTGAAGGGGTACCCCAGGAACTCCCTCATGGTCCCTCCCCCTCATTATTACCCCCAACCTACAGAGAAGTATTCCGAGGCCCACCCAGGCTGGCTCGCAGGGGTCTGGGGTGCGAATCTGGCCCCCGCAGCAGACAGGCTGGGTGTGAGTCAAATAAACACTGTGTTTCCCTTCCCGGATTGGGCGGGGGGGCTGGGGGCTGGGGGTGCCGGAGGGGGCGCCCACTCTGTTTATGTTCCCGCCGGGCGTGTTTAACTCGGCTGTGATTTATCCCTTTATTTATAAATGAAGGGTTAACTGGCCCCCACCCACCCCCACCCCTGGTCTGGCTGATCCTCCAAATAAGGACATTTCTGGCTTTTTCAGGAGAAAGGAGAGGCCTTTGGGGAGAAGCAGGGCGGAGGGGCAGGCATGCAGGGGCATTCCGGTGTGCGGCACCCCTCCCCCCCCAGGGGCCCTCCTGGCGGCCAAGAAAAGTGAGGTGTCTGCTGTGGATCATCTGGACCCCGCCCACGCCCCAAAGACCCGCTGCACGGCTTTGAGCACAGACTCCCACCCTCGGGTAATGGCGACCCCACTTCCGGCTGCACAGGGCTGGGGCGCCAGCCAAGGGGAGGTCAAGAGCCCTCACCGGCCAAGGGTTGGGGTCCAGGCAGGTTCAGAAAGGTCAGCACCTGCCTGTGGGATCCGCACCCGGGGGTCTGCCGCCCGGAGGCTGCTGGGAGGGCTCACCGACCCCAACCCCACGTGACTCAGGCTTCTGCTGCTGACTCCTGGGTGGGTTCTCAGGGGCAAGGCTTACCCAGCATCCCCAGCCCCTAGCCGGTGGGCACCCAACATGTCCATGACTTCACCCGCCCTCCTCAGCACAGGCGGGGAAGACAGGGAGCAGGAGGGGTGCACAGAGCCGAGCCCATGAGGCTGGGGTTGGAGGGGCTGGGGACCTCTTCCCAGAAGACCCCGGGAAGGGATAGGCGCCATCCACCGTGGCCCGGCCCCATGATGAACAAAAAGGATGTCCGGACGCATTGCTGGGAGCAGGGGTCCAAGGAGGTGCCCAGGGCTGGCCCAGGGGACAGAACCGCCAGACAAACTGCGTCTGGCTCCCCTTCTCTGTGCTTGCCAGCATTTCCCATTTGTCGGCAGGAGGCTCACATCAGTGTCACAGTCAGACGGATTGTGAGTGTTATGGAAACTCTCCCCTGGGACTAGTTCCTGCCTTCCTGGTGGCTCCCCAGGGCCAGACTCTCACACTGGCAGCAGCGCGCTCCAGGTGCTCCACTGCTCCTGCCCACTGCACTGGGGGTCTGGGCCAGGCAGGTCAGTCAGGACAACCCAAAGGCCAGACGGGGGGTGGAAAGGAGTGCTGGGAAAACACACGTTGGCTCTAAGTTCTAACAAGCTGAGCCCTGATGTCAGCCACACGCTGAGCCTGATCTTGGCCACGCTGAGCCCTGATCCCTATCACGTGCTGAGCCCTGACCCTGGTCATACTCTGAGACTTGACTCAGGTCACACATTGCACCCTGACCCTAGGCACATACAGGACCTGACCTTGGTCACACTGAGCTCTGATCCTGCTCACACTGTAGTTATTCAATGAACATTGATTCCTGTCACACTCTGAGACTTGATCTTAATCACACTCTGAGCTCTGATTGCAGCCACAGACTGAGCCCTGCTCCCCATCACACACTGAGCCTTCAACCTGGTCACACTGTGAGCCCTCAACCTGGTCACACGCTGAGTCCCAGTTACACAGCGAGCCTCGGTCTGCGTCACACTCTGAGCCTTGACACTGGTCACATACTGAACTTGTTACACTGAGCCCCGATCCTCAACACATGCTGAGCCCTCAACCTGGTCACACTGAGCCTTGATCCTGCTCACACTCTGAGTCCAAGTTACACAGTGAGACTTGACCCTAATCACACTCTGAGCTCTGATTTCAGTCACAGACCAAGCCCTGATCCCCATCACACACTGAGCCCTCAACCTGGTCACATTCTGAGCCCTGATCCTGCTCACACTCTGAGTCCCAGTGAGCCTTGCTTCCTGTTACATTCTGAGACTTGACCCTAATCACATTCTGAGCTCTGATTCCAGCCACAGACTGAGCGCTGACCCTGGTTACAGACTGAGCTTTGATGCTGCTCACACTCTGAGTTCCAGTTATACAATGAGCCTTGATCCCTGTCAAACTTTGAAAGTTGACCCCCTAATCACACTCTGAGCTCTGATTCCAGTGGTATGCTGAGTCCTGACTCCAGTCACTGAATGAGCCCTGATGCCCACGACAGACTGAGCACTCAACCTGATCAGATTTTGAGTCCTGATCCTGGTCATACCCTAACCCTTGTCCCTTGTTACAGTCTGAGCCTTGACCCTGGTCACTGACTGAGCCCTGATCCCCATCGTATGCTGAGCCCTGATCCCAGTTGCATGCTGAGCCACAACACTGTTGCATATGCTGAGCCTTGACCCCTGAGCCCTGATTCCCATCATATGCTGAGCCCTGATCCCAATTGCATGCCGAGCCACAACCCTGTTGCATATGCTGAGCCTTGACTCCTGAGCCCTGATCCCCATCATATGCTGAGCCCTGATCCCAGTTGCATGCTGAGCCACAACCCTGGCTACAGACTGGATCCTCACCTTGAATTTCCTACATTCACCCATCTCTTTCCCTTTTTCCTCTGCTGAGTCTGGCTCTCCCTGTCTCTCTATATAATACCCCCGCCCCCGCTACCCAGCCCAGTTACTCCAGTTTCCCCCAACCCCCAACACACCCATCACAGTCATTGCCTAACTTCTCACAGTGACTAATGCACTGATTTAAGCATTAAGCAGCTCCAGGCTGAGGTCACCTCCTCTCTATCCCTTTGTTTTGAAGAACGAGGCCCTCCAATGCTGGGACTCTAGGGTGCTTGGCCCAAGGAGGTGGGCCTCCTGGGGCGGGTGGCCTGGTGAATGCCCCTCAAATCCACTGCACACGGGCTCTCCCCTCTGTGCGACAGACAGTGACAGGGAAGAAGCTGGGCTGGGGTGTCAGAGCTGGGCGGGCCCCCCTTCTCTCCTTGGGTCCCAGCCCCAGGGCCTAAAGAAGAACATGCCTTCCCTGGGCCTCAGTTTCCCCTTTGGTCTCCATGCCTCAATGCTGTTCTGACATTTCCCATCCCCTGAATCTGCTTCTGTCCTGGGTGTGCCCCACTGGCAGGCACACTGGCCCCTCAGCAGAGGGACCCCCACCTCCCCATGCATCCTTAGTGACCCCATGTCCCCTGTGGGTTTCTCCAGTCTCCACGTCCACTTCCGCTTGCCTCCACTGTGGCCTCTTGCTCGTCGTCAGGACACTGAGGCCAGTCCCAGGGCCCTGCCCTCACTGCAGCTCCTCCCACTGTCCACTCCTGGCATCCCACATTCCTACCCTGCTGCCAGGGCAGGGCTTTGACCATGCTCCCCATGGAAAGATGGGGATCAGGCTGATGGCACAGTGGGGGGGCAGCGGTGGGGGGCGCTGGGGAGTGAGGCCATGATGTCACCACCACCAGCCATCTCCAAGGATGGAGGACAAAGGGGTGGGCTTGGGTCAGCCTCCTCTCTCCCCCAGAGACCTTTGGGTTCATTAATAGCCCTCTTTGAGCCTCAGTTTCCTTGCCGGTAAATGATGTCACCACAGAACCTTCTTCCTGCAGTTTCCAGGAAGGCTTATGGGTTCACGGGAAGGGGCAGCCACAGCTTAGCTGCTTGCCTTCTGGGTCCCCAGGTTTGCAGGCAAGAAAATCCAGCTCTGCCTGGGATGGCTGGGACTTGAACCCTGGTCGGTCTGAGGAGAGCCCCTGGCCTGAGGGAGGGGCAGTGGGGCACCCAGGCGGGCGGGCCCCTCCCACTGGTAGGTGGGCATGGCGGCACCCCCTCCCTCTCTGCCTGCTGCCCTCCCCCTCGGCCTCTAAATTTAGCCAGGAATGAGAGGAAAGTGGTGTGCCTCAGGGAAAGGAGGAAAGCTCTGTTCTTCCATGGGGACAGCCAGTCCGAGGGGGGAGGCACGGACCTAGCCCTCAGCAATCCCAGGCCACGTGCTGGCAGAGCAGTCAGAGACCCGGGTTCGAGTCCTGCTCTGCCGGATCAGTGGGCTTTGTTCTCCTCATCTGTTAAATGGGCCCTAGTGCCTTCCACAGCCTGAGTGGGGAGGCAAAACCCTGTCCTGGGAGCCTTGTTTGAGCAGGGGGAGGCATAAGCCTGTCCCCAAGCCCTGTCCCACCGGGCGGGGCCTGGGTCTGGGATGGATGATCCCCTCCCCTCCCCTCCCCCTTCCCACAGCCCCGAGGCAACTGGCCAGAGCCCAGTGGTCAGAGGGGTCTCGGGTCTGCTCTCCAAGGACCCAGAGTCCATGGGAGGGGGGGAAAGGAGTGGAGCCACCAAGGGTCCCGGCTTCAGCCCAGACTGCCCTGTCCAAAGCCAGGCTTAAGCCTCAGTTTCCTCACTGGTTAAACGGGCAGGATTAGAATCCAGTTCTGAGGCCGCTGGGCTGAGGCGCTGTCAAGCACAGGGTGGGGGTTGGAAGGATGGCAGGTTTCATAAAATGAGGGGACCAGCTCTGGGCCGAAGGGGGTGAATTCTGCCTGGGTGGGGCCTCTGAGGAGGGTCTTGAAAGGATTTCGGTGGGCAGGGGGTGGGGGGCAGGGGACAAGGAGGAGCAGGAGGAGGACCCTTTCAGAGACCTACTGCAGGATGGTAGCTGCAGGGAGGACTCTGCACGCCCCCCGGCGCCCCAAGGGGAGAGGCCGGGTTCTGGGTGGGAGGGAAGGACGTGGAGACCCAACTAAGCACCCTGACCTGCTCCTTCCATCCCCTTCCTCTCTGCCCTGGGTTTGCAGCCTTGCTTTCCTCTCTGCCCCCTCTCCCTCCCCACCTCTCCTCCCACCTGTCTCAGAGGAAATGAGGTGTCCAGAGGAAAGGTCAGGACTTCCCGCACCCCACCTAGACCCTGCCTGGGCCCTCCTGAAGACTCGGTCTCCCCAACTGTACAACAGGCAGACTCCCCGCTCTCAAGGGCTTCCGCAGTCTCCCAGCCTGGGACACATGGGCCCATCTGGAACACACAAAGGGCCCACCTTTGGGGCACGCGTCTCTGTACCTTCAGGCTTAAACTTTCAAGACTGCTCTTGAGGGGCCTTCCAGGGAATGGGGCAGAGAGAGGATGGTGGAACCCCAGGGGCTGGGTGCCCAGGCGAACCCCAGGCCCAGCGTTTCCCGGGCTCCTGGGCAGGACAGCCAGGCCTCCCTCTCTCATTTGTGGGCTGAAGTCCTTCTGTGCCTTGGTCGTGCTCTGGGTTCCTGAGCTGGCTGCCCACTGGGCTCCAATGATGGGTCACAGGTGGCCTTTTGACCCCAGCCCGGACAGTCAACCCCACCCTGGACTTCTGCTGCCCCAATCTGGTCAGATGTGAGTCTCAAACTGTCGAAGGCCATGTTCCACAAGAAGAAGCTCCCCTGGGAGGGAAGTGGAACCGAGTAAAGAGAGTGTGGTTCAAACACCTGGATCCAGCCCTGCCTGACGCCAGCTCATTCCAGGACATGTCAGTTATAGGAAGGCAGTGTTTCCCTCTTTGGCCCAAGTCACTTTGAGTTGAGTTTCTATCACTTACAGCTAAAATAAACCCGGTCACTCATTCCTACACTTTGGCCCACCTGCCTCTTCCTTCAGAGAGCCCTCTGGGCTCTCACAGCAACCCCCAGCTCTTGTCATTGCCTGGCAACTTATCAGATGCCTTCACTGGCCTGTGAGTTCTTAGAGAAGAGGGGCCTGCACAGCAATGGTCAGTAAATTCCAAACGAAGGAGTGAACACATGCATGAAAGTCAGCTTGTACTCCTCTGAGGATGGGGACCTCACCACCTGTCAGGTTAGTCCATTGCATTGCAGAGCTGCTCTGAAAGGGAGGACGACCCTTCTATATTGTGGCCCAAATGAGCTCCCCTTGACTCCAGGCCATGGGCCATGGTCTCTCTGGCATGGCTTGGGGCATGCCTGCTCCCTCCACCTCCTCCCCTTAGGGATCCTGGGATGGGTAGGAGGTAGGGAGATGTCTCTGGATTCCTCTTCTGATTGGTGTGTGGTGGATGATCCGTATTTTATGGATGAGGACATAGTGACAGGGGTCAGCTTCCACTAGGTCACCCAGCCGGCCCTGGGGCTTGTCCCTTTGCCTGAGCTGACCCTAAACTCCAAGCTTTCCCACTCAGTGAAGGCTCCCAGCTGCGTCCATGGGGCCTCTCCACCACCGAGGCCACCTGGAATTCATCCTTTCTCCCCCAACAGCCTCTGAGCCCAGCCGTCCCATTTTCCAGGTGAAGAAACTGAGGAACAGGGTGGTGAGGGGGTGGAGCCCAAGGTCACAGTGAGCAGGAGAGGGTCCAGTTCAGACCCAGGCTGACTCCCCAGAGTCAGGATCCACTGTGGGAAAGGGTTTCAGGTGCTGCCATGAGAATTCCCTGCCCCCCACCCCTCCAGTCACACCCCCCTCCTCATGTTTCCACTAGGGGACCCAAGCCTTGGCTCCAGGATTGATCCTGTGCTGGGCACTGGGGACCCCAGTCTTGCCCTGCAGGGACTCCCAGGTGGGGAGACAGACCCCTTACTGAATGGTGGGCAGTATGACAGGGGGAAGCACAGGGCCTAAGAGTGGGTGTCCAAGGAGGGAGCGAGCAACTTGTGGGAGGTGGGAGCTGGGAAGGCTTCCTGGAGGAGGTGACAAGGTGCACTGGATGCCTGGGCTGAGCAGCCAGGGCAGCCATGGTGCTGGAAGGCGCGAGGGCCTCCAACGCTGCTGGAGGAGTCTGGACAAAACTGGGTCACCAGGGTGGGAGGCTTCTGGCCAGAGGTGATCTCACTAGCCTTCCTCCCTGGCTCCTGGTGCTACTCACTGCCCACTTGATCTCAGAGCTAGGGCTCCTAACCCCAGGGGCAGGGGTGTCCCTGGCCTCTTTGAACCTCGGTCTCTTCTCCTGTGAGGTGGGGTGGCCATAGGCTGCCCTGCAAGGCTGCCGTGAGCCCTAACCGAGGGAGGCAGGGGAGGGCAGCATCTCTCTTCTGACAGCCCCAGACCCAGAGCCCCACACACCATGGGCCTTTGGAAGTTTGCCAAGACCTGCTAGGGGAGACGTGTTGGGGGAAGGATGATGCTCTGGCTTCTGCAAGTCCCCTGCCCTGGGTGGCTGCTTGCAATCAGCCTTTGGGGGAGCAGGGGCTGCAGGGGTAAGGCTCCTTCCCTAGGAAGCATCAGGCTGGGGCTCCTGGGCAGAGCTGGGGGTGCCCCCTCCCCAGTTTCACTGCCTCACCCTACCTGACGCTCTGGCAGACGACCCGCTGGCTGCCCCCCAACACTCCACACAGGGTCCACCCTCCATGGCTTCACCCAAGCTTTTTCCTCCACCTGGAACTCTTTCCCTACTCTCTCTCTCCCTTCCTGTATTATTTCCCTCCCACTGGAGGAGTTTGCTCTGGCACCACCTCCTCTAGGAAGCCTGCCCTTCCTTCCCGAAGCTGGCTGGGGGCCTCTCCTTGGTGTTTCCCACAGAGCTCTTCCCCCCTGGGATGCCGCATTTCACAAGCCTGCCTCCCCTGTCAGACTGTGAGCATCTTGAGGGTGGGACTGGTGGTCAGTTTGGGGTGGGGGGCTCCCATTTGTTCCTTCAGAATCCAGGCAGAGAAGTGGCCGAGTGGATGCCCCACTGAGGCCTGGAAGCTGAGACCCTTTTTTCTCACCCTGGGATTTGATGCCCTCCCCACCTGACCTGGCATCCTCCCCAGCTCACCCAGGGTCCTGGGGGGCAGGTCTGAAGTTGTTTCCCAATTCCCAGCTCCACTCTTCCCACCTCACCAGCCCTCTTCCCAAACGGGATCGACACCTCCTCCAGGAAGCCTGCCCCAATTGCCCTGGCTGCTGGGTCTATGCTTGTCCCCCCATCACTGCCCTTGGAGCTCATCAGTGGTCTTCAAAATCAGGCTCTGAGTTCAAGCCTGGCTGCTCCACCCCCTACCAGGAGACCTTGGGCAAGTCATTCTGCCTCCCAGAGCCTCAGTGCCATTGCCTGTATTATAGGGAGCCATATTTGCTGAATGGGTGAAAAAATGATCAAATGAATGAATGAATGAAATCAGACAGAATGGCTGGAGGTATGGGATAGATTAAGTGAAAAACATTCGAGGGCACTCACACAGACAGTGCATACTAAGAGCGCTGGAGGTTTAGGGTATCCCCCCTGAACAAGCCCCAACTGGAGTGGCTGCTGACACGTGGGGAGACGCCCCAGGCAAGCAAGTTGCACAGTGCAGGACTTCTCAGAGCCTTTGCGGGGCCCATGAGCCCTGGACTCTCCCAGAGGGGAAGAATGAGCAGCTTTCCTTCAAGTTGTCAGACCTGTCTGCTCTCCTGGAGCCAGAGCTTGGTGGAATACACTTTGGGAAGCGCTGGCCTAGGGCGGCACAGTCTCCGGTGGAACTGGAAGGCTCCCACATTCCGAAACATGCTCCCAGGCACCAGGAAGCCAGCCCAGGTGGGGTCTGTGGCCACTTCAGTGTCCCTAACCCAATGGGGTCATGGCCTTAAGGAGGTGTCACATCTCATCCTCCCTCTCTAGCCAATGGTCCTAAGGACTCTCCTTGCCCAGAGTGCTGTTGGGGGCCTCTGCCCTCTCCCCCAACTCGCAGCTCGCTGGGCCCCTGCTGGGTGGAAGGACAAGAACCCCGAGGCTCAGGATGACAGCCTCGGCCCACGGCAGGCCAAGTGCTGCCATTTCCTAGGACTGCCCTCGATACTGCCTCCACTGTCCCTGGAAGCTCCCAGGGTGGCCTGGGTCTCCCTCTATCCGCCTCCCCTCAGCCCCGCCACACAAGGGGCCAGGGCAGCACAGGGGGCCTGGCCTCTGCTCTGGGGCAGCAGGTGGCCCAAGGCAGCTGCCAAGCCTGCTGCTCATGCACCAGGCCCAGGAGGGCAGGTGTAGGGAGTAGATCCCACCTTCCATCCAACCAGGGCACCCTGAGCCTCTGCTGGGAGCCTGGCGCTGCACAGGACACTTGACATCCCCACTGCAATCCTGGGGTTTACAGACCAGGATACAGAGGCCCAGAGAGGGGCTCAGGGTCACACAGCCCAGAATGAGTGGAGCCAGGACTCGAACCCAGCTCCCTCTGGTTTCAAACCACTGGTTCCCAGGGCCAGGCAGGAGATGGGGAGCAGGGAGCAGGGAGGAGGAGAGACGGGCCTGGGCATCCCATATATCTGGGATTCTTGGGGTGTGGGCGTTCCCCTGTGTGTCTGGGTACACTGGAGCTGTGTCCCCGACAGGGTGACCTTTGTGGTCTCTCAAGGCCAAAATAGCCATTATTGGGGAAATTATCTGCCTGTTTATTTTTGCGATTATTCTTGGGTTCGTGGCATCTGTTTTGGAACGTCACCTGCTGTTTCTGGCAGCACTGAGCCTCTGCTCATTCCACCCGGTGGCGGCCGGGCCTTGCTGAGCCCTCGATGGGGGGGGGGGGGGGGGGGGGGGGCGTCAGACTCACCCTGGTTCCCCTGGAATGTCCCAGGTGGCAGTGGCCTGACTCTCGGACCCTCTCCTGCTCCTGCCCCTGCTCAGGAAGTGGGGTTTGTTGGGGTGTGCATTGAGTGCTTTTGAGACGGGCTCAGGCTTGGGGAGCTTCATCAGGCCTGACCCTGCCTCATGTTCCACCATTCAAGTTCCTTTGGCTGAGACCCTTTGCCTGGGTGGCTGACACCCGCCCCCAGCCCCACAGAGCCAGGCTCTCCAGGGCTCCCGGGATGGGTGCTCCAGGGCATGCCCGTCTGCAAACTGGCTCCACTGTCAGTGCCACAGCCTCCCACAACCCCTCGAACTCCTGGTGCTGCAACCCACAGGGCGCCTGTCGACACCATCCCTCCCAGGGCAAACCTCAAGATTCCTCCCAGGACACCCCCAAGGTGGGGACCGTGAACTCCATTTTGCCTGCGAGGGAAACTGAGATACAGAGAGGTTGCGGCTTGCCTGGGGGATTACCCAGCCCAGGACGGTGGAGCTGGGATTTGAATGCTGCCTGTGGCCCTGCCTGCCTGACTCCCAGTGCCCCGGGCCTGGCTGGGCACACAGTGCACAGCCCTCCTGCCTGAACCCTGCCACTGGAAATTTCCACGGCTCTGCTGTGCAGAGAAGGAACCAGAGGCCCAGGGCCGGGCAACTTGTCCCTGGCAGTGCAGCCCAGCAGTGGCCCAGTGGGCCAGGCAGGACCATGTGCTTCGGAGGTGTCAGAAGTCGGTTCGAACCCCAGTGCTGGGGTGCAGAGGGCCCTGAAGCAGACATAGCCCCCTTACCAAGTTCCCAGTCAGAGGTGGGGTATGGGGACAGGAGATGGGCTATGGGGTGGCTGGGGTGGGTCAGAGGCCCCGGGCAGAGCAGAGCACGTGTCGAGGCTCGGAAGTGGCAATGAGCTGTGTGTGTTCAGGGCACGGGAAGAGGCTGCTGGGTCCAGGACAGAGTAGGGACAGGCTGGAGAGGTGGCCGGGGCTGGCCTGGAGCGTGGGGATGGCTTTGGCTTGACCTGTTTTGAAGGGGAGCCCTATTGTGTTCAAGCAGAGCAGGAATGGGGTGTCGTTCAGGTCCAGTGCTGCCTCCTTGGGGAGGCCTGCCCTGAGCACCCACTCCCTGCACCCCTCACCTCGCTCTACTTTCTTTATAGCAGCATCCCAGTGCCCACTTGCTCTCCTTTCTATTGTGCTTCCCAGCTGGACTAAGGGCCCGCGCAGGGGCTGCCGCCTCAGGGCTGAGCAGAGTTGCTGCTGAATGAACCAGCAAATGCTTGAAAAAGCCCCGCCTGGCCTCTGGGAACCTCAGTTTCCTTGTCTGTAAAGTGGGCACATTGGTACCTGCCTCCTCACACCAGGTCACTGCAGAGACCAAAGGTCTCTGTAGGCTCCAAGAGGTGTTTGGACACGTCCACCTCCTCCCCGCGCCCACCCTCCAGGGCCATCGAGGCATCAGACCCTGCCTTTGCTGAGGGGCAGCGACCCCCCGGGAGGGGAGAAGGGTGAGCTCTCAGGACCCTCTGGCCACAAGTGACAGGACATTGAAGGAAGACTAGCGGACAAGTGGGCAGGTCCTGCAGTCTGTCCTCGGGCCATGAGTTGCCGGTCGCCACCCCTTCCGTTCCCAGTTCTGTGTGAGGCTGTCCAGCTGCTCCGTGTCAGCCCTTCAGCCCTGCCCAGTCGCTCTGGCCACCAGCCAGTTCCCAACCCGCTGCCCCTCGGGACCCTGCCCCTGCTGCCGTCTCACAGCGCTCCACTGCCTCACTGTCACCACAGAGGGAGGGCCAGCAGGCAGCAGGGCCAGCTCCGAGAGCTACACGAGGGGCCAGGTGCATTGGCCCACCCCGGGTCTCAGTTTCCACATTCTGAAGTGACGGTGGGAGGGGCAGGGCTGGAGCAGAGGTCCTGAGCTGAGGGACGCAGGATCTGCCCTCCACAGGTGAGTGCCAGCTCAGAGGCCAGCCCCGCAGCTCCCCAACCCTCAGCATGACCCCCAGCCAAGCCCCAGAGCCTGCCAAGTGCCTCCGGTGTCCCCTAAACCCTCCCCTGGCCCTCTGGGACCATCCCACTGCCTTGACAGATGGGAAAAATGAGCTCCAGCTTTGGGCACCCAACAGCTGCCACTGTGAGGCTGTTTGAATGAATGAATGAATGAAATCCAGAGAAAGGGGCCCAGCAGGACAGGTGGGGCTTTGGTCCCCCAACTTGTGAGCCATCAGGGAGGGGCACCCCACAAGCCTGGTGCCCCTGAGAGCTCTCCCTGACCCTGGCCACCCTGGCCTTGCAGGGTTCCCTGTTTGCTCATCTGGACAGGGGACCCACCCAGCAGGCCCTCAAAGCTCGCAAAAGCCCGCCGCCCCCTCTGCGCTTTGGCCCCGGCTATGGGTCAGCTTCTGGGCCCCACTCCCCTTCAGACCGGGGAGTGAGGAGCCCGGGCACCCACCAGCTCTGGGAGCCTCCCGCCTGGCGGGTCGGGGAAAAGGAGGCCCCGGCGGTCTCCCGCGGAGCGACTCACCGCACCTTCGTCGGGCGCGGGCCGGAGCGGGACGGCAGCTCCCGGGGCCCGCTCTGCCCAGCGCCCCGTCGCCGTCGCCGGCTGCCTGGGGCCTGACGTCAGGCCCCGCGCTCCCGCGCCCCTTTTGGGCAAAGGCGGTGGGGCCGGGGGCGGGGCGCGCCGGGGGGCGGGGTCTGGGGGGCGGGGCGGGCGGACTCCTTCCCCGCCCCCAGGCCCCAGAGAAGGCCCGTCTCTGCTTCCGAGGCACAGAGGGTCCCCGAGGTGCCTGAGACCCCCGCGTCCGTGAGACAGATGGGGAAACCGAGGCACCGTGGGAGCAGAGCTAAAGCCACCCCCCCAGGGGGGCCAGGGAGGCCGGGGTTCCCAGTCCTGGGCTCTGCACCTGAGGATTGTCAAAGGGACCACGGGGCCCAGGAGAGCGTGCAGGGGGGTGGGGGGGTGCGAGAGGGCAGTGCAGGTGGTGGGGGGGTCCACGCAGGGCCGGGCTTTCCTGCTTGGACGGGCCAGATGGATGGAGGGGTGCATGTGCCCCGGGCAGGTCCCACGCAGTTTGGGGCCCCCCGCATCGCCCTCTGTGTGTGTTCCGGTCCAGGGCGTGTCCCTGTGTGCTCCGCACACGTGGTACCTGGGTCTCTGTACCCGTGTGTGTGTGTGTGTTTGTGGTGTGGCACATGAATGTGCCCCCAGGCTGGACGGGGAGACTCACGTGGCTCCATAGGGCCACATGTGTGTCTGAGTGTGTTCATGGGGCCCACGTGTGATCTGTGTGACTTCCGTGTTCGTGAGTGGCTCCCCGGACGTATGTGTGGGCCACCGCATGGGAGAGACCTAGTTGACTCGGAGGCGTTAGCAGCCATAAATCTCAGCAGCCAGGGCGGCAAGGGCTCCTCCCTGAGGGGCAGGTCGGGGCTGTGTGGATGGGGCCAGGCCAGTGTGCAAGGGTTACGTCTGGGCACCATCACGCCTCTGGGCCTTTGCAGCCCCTGTCTCCTCTGCCCGGTGCCCTCCTGGCCTTTCCTGCCCTTGGGCTCCCCAACTCCTTCATGCATTTTAATCATCCGACAGCCGTTCACTAAGCCGGCCCCTTGGCTGGACCCTGAGGACACGGGGGGCCACGCAGACATGGCCTGGGGCAGGATCCCTGGCCTCTGAGGGCTCAGTCTGGTGAGAAACTTGGAAGCGATGCAGCCCCCATGAAAGTGGGGCTGGGAGCAGTCAGGGAGGGCTCCATGGAGGGGTAAGCACAGCACTGGATAGAGGGAGAAGCAGGAGGCAGGAGGCTGGAGTGTAGTGGGCAGTGGGCACTGCACGTGCAAAGGCTGAGGGGTCAGCAGCACGACATGAGCAGGAACAGAAGCAAGGGACGAGTGGTGATGTCGGGGACATCCACGCCATGTGTTAGCAAGCCCTGTGGGTACTTGATCCCAGGGGTGATGGGGAGCCATCGAAGATTCTGGGAGAGGATGGTCTGGCCACTCTGGAGCAGCCTCCCTGCCCCCAGACTTCCTGCTAGTGCAGCACTGAGGTCACAGGCTTCCATTATCTCTTTAGAGCACTGTTGTCCCTGTCCAGACCTGGGGAAACTGAGGCCCAGAGAGGTGCAGGGACCCACCAAGCCTCCTGCCCCAGGCCCGTCTGACTCCTGGCTGGCCTGGCAGGGGCACGCGGGGTTTGGTGCTTGCTGGGGGATGGGAGGGAATGTGGTTTAATAGCCTTTCCAAGCGGGGGCCGCCTGGGTGTGGGCAGGGCGGGAGGCTCAAATTTTACGAGCTGGCAACGGCAGCTGAGTCACGGGCCAGGCCTCTTGCCCACCTCTGAGGGCCTGTGGGCTCCAGCCTGGCACACTCAGACTCGTTCCTAAGATATCTCAGAGAGAGCCTGGGGAGAGAGTGACAGCAGCCCCCAGGACCCCTTCTTCCTGGGGGCTCCTGTTCGCAGGGAGCCTTCGGGGATCAATGGAAACCCAGCCCTGGAGGGCGGCTGGAGCAGGGTCTATGGTTGCAGTCGTAGGTCAGGAGCCAGGGGTGGGATGCCTTTCAGGACGCAGGGTGTAGGGTGCTCCGTCAGCACTGTCCAGGTCCCTGGGGGGTCTCCAGAGGTCACTGAGGAGCCCTTGAGGTCCTGCCCAGTGGGCATCAGACAGCACAACGTCCTTCCCCAGGGGAATGGAAAGGTGAAAAGCTGCACTAGCCACGGCCTTCCCACGCCTGCCACTACCATGGCTGGCTGGTTCCACCTTGGCAGGACAGGATATTGGGGGCCAGGTGAGCCCCATAGCTCCTGCCCCTCCCCCTCCCACCTTGGCCTTGACCCTGAGACCTGATTCTGTCACCTGGGGTCTGGAAGGCTGGGATCTGATGATCTGGCCCCCCTGCTCTCACATTTGGTAATTGAGACATTTGGTAACTTTATTCAGGACTAATAAGGTGTCCCAATTCAGGAGTGATTAAGGCTCAAACAAACAGCCCCACTGCCTAGTGGGGGTGGATGACCCCCTTGGAGTCGGGTCACATGGGTCTCCCCCAGTGTTCCCCTGTCCCCATTCTGGTGCACATGGCTCCAGGCCTCATCTGTCCCTCAAGTGGCCCTGTCTGTGTGCCACCTGAGGACGTCAACAGCCCCAGGACCCTGGCCCCAGTCTCCTGCTGTCTGCCGGGGACCTGCAAGGGTGGAGTCGGCCAGGGAGGAGGCTGTGGCAGGGACCTCCTCAGAGCTTAGCCCACCTCTGGCTCCTGTAGGCAGAGTTCCTGAGGTCAGAGAGGGCTGGAGACCTGTCCCAAGGCACATAGGGTCCTGCTGCAGGGTGGCCAGTCTGTCTACCAGGGGCAGAGCCCAACACAGACAGCAGGTCCCCACTCCAATCTGCTCTGCCTGTCCCACTTGAGTGACCTGGGGCAATTTAGTTTCTTACCTTTTCAACTTGGTGGCTTGGACTGTGAAAAGGAGCCCCGCGGGATGGTTTCTTCTGGTGGGGGGGCTAATGAGACTACGGCCCCAGCCCATGGCGGGCACAGGGCAGGGCCAGGGAGGGGCTGTCAGGTGCTGCTGAGGGGACCCTGGCAGAGGCCTGGAGGCCCCTTGGAGCAAAGGTAGGGGCCCCTGCAGGGAGTGGGATGGGGACATGGGGCAGTTTGGCTCATGGATGAGAAGGCAGAGGGGAAGTCTCCAAAGGGCAGATCCAAACCAGGAGGGCTTGCTGGAGGAGGAGGCCTTGGCGGGCAGCTGTGAGGTGACATCATAATGCAGGGAAGGGCAACTGCACATTGAGCACTCACCCTGCCCCCTGCCCCCTGCCCCCTGCTGTGGGGGTTCCACGTGCCTCATCTTTGCACAGCCACCCTGCAAGTCCAGGGCAATTATGGAAACTGAGGATCCGGGGGCAGGGTACTGTCCTACAACATGTCTTCTCCACATCTCCTCCCCGCCCTCCCCCCCAGAGCCTGGCCCTGCTGCAGTCCACATGCGCACATGTGCACATGCATAGGGACACACGCATGCAGGTGTATGCACGTAGGTGTGTGTTCACACAGACCACCGTGAGCGCGCACTCGTCCGCGCACACGCCCCTCCCGGCCTCCTGGTCAATGTCAAGTCCTCTTGGCAGCGTCTCTGCAGCCCCTTCCAGCCAGGGCTGGGCCGTGCCTGGGGAGGAGGAAGTCTCTCCAAACAGGAAGAGCTCACACGGGTGGCATTCCATCTTCCTCACGTCAAACAGCCCACCCGGGCTCTGGCGGCTCGGCTCTGCCTGTGCCCAGCAGTCACAGGGGAGGTCGGAGATGCTGGGTGAATGGGGCGGGAGCACCAGGGGGCAGTTCCTCTGGGCCGAGGGACAGAGAGACATCAACTGAGGGCTTCCCGTGTGTGCTCGTGCAGGCCTACACTATCTGAGCTTGCCAGATCCCCCCACAACCTGGAGAGAGGGGGCTGCTGTGTGGAGACCCCCTGAGTCAGGATGGGAAACTGGGAGCTCTGTGGGTGCTCCTAGCCTGAGTGCTAGGAAGAGCCTGTAGGTCCGTCTGTGCTCCCCAACTCCCAATGCTCGGCCCAGGGCAGGGAGAGGCTCAGAGCAAGTGCGGGGCTGTGCGGTTGCCTCCCCACCCCAGCGCGGGTCCAGGGCACTGAGAAATAAGACCGTGCCAGCCAATGCCCCAGCCCTCGACCCCGTGCTGGGGGAAAATGCTGGCCTGGCACATCAGTCCCTCCAAGTGGCGCCGCCGAGGTGCAGCGGTAACAGGTGTCATTTATTGAGCACTTGCTGTGTACCAGGGCTGACCACTTCAGGTGTGACTTACCCAATCCCCATAGCAAACCTCGCGTCCATCGTTATTTGACGGAGGGGACCAGGGGGGCCTAGAGAGGTGAAGTCACCCACTCAGGGTCATGCAGCTAAGAAGGGGTGGAGTGGACACGTACCCTGGAGCCCACCTCCTGTGCCTCACCCTTCTGCAAACTTGGAAGCTGCCCCACAGAGCCTGGCCTCCTCTCTCCCTGGAAGCCTTAGGAACCCATCCCTCACCCTTGGGGAGCCCCAGGGCCCAGGCCAGAGGGCACTGGGGACAAGCTCTGTCCCGCATCTGGGTTCCTGCTCTCAGGCAGCTGACCTCCAAGTCCTAGGGCCCACCGCCTGCGAGCCAGGGCTGAGCTGGACCGCGTCTCCTCTGCCAGAGCCAGATGGCCCACCCGGGTCAAGAACTGGCTGCATCCCCCGCTTGGCCTTCGGACGTACTTTCTATTTCAGCTCTTCCCAGCCTCTGGACAGCCCTGGGGGACCGGAGTCTGTCTGTGCCTGTCTTCTCAGCCTGCCTTGGAGAAGCAGCCCAGGGTGCCTGGGCTCTCCTGGCCTCGGTACTTCTGACACAGCTGATCCCTGCCCAGCCCCATCCCCCTTCCCTTGAGAGGAGGGAGTGAGGTCCCCACCACCGTGAGTTGTCAGAACACGTTCTAGAGCTGCCCAGGACCAACGGTACTGGGTGGCCCAGAGGGCAGGGGGCCTCGGAGGAGAGGGCTCAGAGAACCGAGTTCTACGTCTCTGTAGCTAGGAGTCGGTCCTTCGAATTTATCTGGCATTGCAGCTTCTAAGATCCTGAGTTCAAAGATTGCAGGACAGGCACCGGCCATCAGCTTTGCTGGCCACCCTGAGATAGGAAATGCAACTACAGGCCTTTCCTTTTTCACACCTTGGAGTGATGCAAGGCCACCTCTTCCATGAAGCCCTCCCTGAACTGGCTTCTTCCAGCCCTGGATTCTGAGGGCAGTCCAGGTCTGGATCACTTGCCTGGCTTTTCCCGAGCCCAGTCTGTTCTAGCTGGATGGTCAACTCTCCCTCCCTGGTGCTCAGTATATAGAAGGGTATACATTAGGAGCTCAATAAGCACAAATGCCTACTCATTGCAAAAGTGGGCAGGAAGCTCAGGGGAGGCAGTGGGAGAGCAGAGGCCCTGTCCCAGCCTGCTGTGACCCCATCCCAGGCATGAGGATTCCTTTCTTGCCTTTACTGAATTCCCTAGGAGCCTTCTGGGGTGGTATAGGACTCTCTATGGACTGGAAGTTCTTCCTAGTGTCTAACCTATTTCCCTTCTGCTGCAGTATCATCTCATTTTATTGGATCTTGAGGATCCAGAGACCTGGGCCTGCTTGCCTCACCTTCTCCTACGAGAGGACAGGTGGCAGGAACTGGATGGGGTGAGACACTGTCAATATTATCCTTCCTGTAATAGGGGAGGATGGTAAGGCTCAGAGAGGGCAGGGGCCCTAAGCCACCTGGCTAATGGGAGGTGGAACCGGCCCCAGCTGGTTCTGGCCCCTCCTACCTGCTTCATGCACATTCTCCGCGCTGAGCCCCTCCCAAGGAGGTGGGGGGGGGTAGGTGGCAGGGGCCTCGGGTGTGTGCCCTCGACAAGCTGGAGCCTCTTTCTAGACCTTTGTCCATCTGGGCAGTGGCAGTGGAGGCAAAGCACCAGCTGAGGGTGGTGGGAGGCTGTGAAGGGTCACCATTTATGGAGGGCCCTGCTGCCTCCTCCTGGCTCCTGGTGCATGGTGGGGGAGGGGGAGGTTCTCGGTGGGCAGCTGGTGGGAACCAGGGAGGAGGTGCTGTTTCTGTTGGCTGGAGACGGTCACTTTCCTGGAAGCTGGTGCCAAGTCTCCTAGGGTCAGCGGGCGGGGAGGGTGCTGGGAACGGAGTGGGCGGGTACTGGTCGGCGGGCCCCGTGGGTAGGAGAGGCGGAGCCCTGGGGGGACGATGGGGCTGGCTGGCCCCGGAGCTGCAGGCTGGACCCCCGGGGCACCCGTACACCCCTCCCCTGGGATCCCGAAATCCAAACTGCTCTGAGATAGGAAAGCCTGTATGCAAGGGTGACATAAACTCATTCAGCCCCATAAATAGACCAGAACTGCCTGAGGATAATCAGCGTCTTTATTTATTGGTGTGCATATTGATACGTTGCACTGCAGAGTGATTGATGATTAAGAGGTGGGAGGAGGCATCTTACTGTTTTTCTAAAATCTGAAAAAAACCTGAATTTGGAAACCCACGCAGCCCCAAAATTTCTCTAACGATGACTGTGGACCTGGTGGCTTCCGGCGTGTTGCAGGTGAGAGAGCCGAGGCTCGCGAAGTGCCTGCCCCAGCCCAGCTGTGCTCAGACTTGGCCTGCTCTGCCCCCAGGCCTACCGGGAGCTCAGCAGCAACATCTGACTCCCGCCCGGTGCGCCCAGGCCTTGCCCTCCAGCAGCCCCTGGCCAGCGTCAGTGGCCAGGCCACCCAGCCTCGGTGAACGCCACCCTGTCATCTGGCCCCAGGCACCTGCTAGGAAAGTCTCCTACCTCCTCCCTCCCCTCCCACTGCCAGGGGACCCCAAGCAGGGTCATTCCTGCTGACCTCTCTGACCTGCCCTGCCCCTGCCCCTGCCACAGGTAGGTTTCTCTTTCAGCTGGATGTCCGGTCCCAGGACCTTCCCAGGGCCCCTCCCTTCTGCCTGTGGAGCTGGTGGAGTCTGGGATCCACCAGGCCGGCCTGTCTGGGGGCCTGCAGGCCGCTTCCTGCTTACAAGACACGTCAGGGGGACAGAGACCAGGCCCGGAGGTGTTTAAATGGGGGGAGGGGTGAAGGGGCGCTGAAGCAGGCGGAGGAGCAAGGGAGCCAGGGTGCTCTTGGTCAAAGCTATGCTCTGATGTCCAGCAGTTTATGCCCATCCCTGTCCATCCAGGGCTCCTGGGTGACCTTGCGTGACCCCAGGCCTTGGGTTTAGGACCAGGGTGTGAGGGTCGCGCCAACCGTCTGGGCAGGGTCAGGGCTCAGCGTGTGACCAGGGTAAGGTGTACTCAGTGTGCATTCAAGGTCAGGGTCAATGTGTGTCAGATTCAGGGTTTATCACGCATGTCCCCATCACTCCCAGAGGTCAGGGTCAATGTGTGTTAGATTCAGGGTTTATCACGCATGTCCCCATCACTCCCAGAGGTCAGGGTCAATGTGTGTCAGATTCAGGGTTTATCACGCATGTCCCCATCGCTCCCAGAGGTCAGGGTCAATGTGTGTCAGATTCAGGGTTTATCATGCATGTTCCCATCACTCCCAGACATGATTCATCAGGAATTTGTAGTTTTGATGAAAGCTTCCATTCTGATGGGAGGGGAGAGTGGAAGGTCTGGCCAACACGCATGGCCCAGCCTCTGTGCCAGGCCTGGGGCTGGCATCACTGACCGACTGGGCCCTTGCTCCCTCTGAGGCTGGAGAGACCTCCTACAGCCCTGCAGCCAGCCAAGTGGACCCAGTGCAGGCTCCTTTGTTTGCCAGTGAGGAAGCCGAGGTCTACAGGGATGGGAATCACCAAAGCCCCTTGTGGGTTCCGGGTGAAGTTTCAGCTGGACTGCAGATCCTGACCCTTCCTCTCTCCACAGCTAGACCCATCCGGGCTGCTGACCTGGGCAAAGGGCAGGACACGGGGCAGGGCTAGCCTGCAGGAGCACCCCACCCACCCACCAGGGCACCTCCCCCAGCTCCCCAGCTCCCTGAGGTCTGCGGGCACCCGGCCCTCACCTGTGAGCCCAGGGGGTCCCTAAGCCACCCAGCTGGCATGGGGGCAGAGCCAAGCTGCAAACCCAGGCCCGCCACCTCCAGCACCAGCCCCTTCTCCACAAAATACCCTGTGTATTTTGGGGATAAAGGAAGCACCCCTGCGCATCGAGGACCTCGGCTCTGACCGGGCTAGGACCCACTCTGGGGACCCTGATCTGAGGGAGGAGCCCAGCCCAGCCTGTGGCAGTGGGAAAATGGCTCATCCTTGGGGTGCTGGGGAATTTGGGGTATGTGTGAGAGATTTGGGTTTCGACTCTGGTCCTGCTGCCCCCTGCTTGAGGCGGGTCATGGGGCCTTCCCAGGCCTCAGTTTCCCCATCTGTGCAACGAGGGCAACAATGCTTGGGGCTGCGATGAGGAGGAAATGAGGTCTGGTGCCCGGGCTTAGGCGTGTGTGCACCCCTGCCTGCCTGTGGGAGTCACTCAGGGAGGCTGGATCAAACACAGATGGCCAGGCTCACCCCTGGAGGTGCCGAGTTAACTGGCCAGGGCAGGGGCCCGGGAATCGGCATATTTCAACCCCCCACCCCCACCCCACCAGTGATTCAGCCATGCAGTCAGAGATGCTGGTCAGAGTGGACACGGGTCAACAGCCAGCCAGACGCCTGGGCGGGGGCTTAGTTACTGCCCTATCAGTCACAGGTAGACCCAGTGATTTGTATTCCCCCATCCCTTCATTCCAGAATAAATGAGCTTTACTTTGTCCAAGGCCTTGTAGATAATTATTTTTTCCTCCTGTAAATCAAGTTCTGTTTAAGTCCCATTTAAATCTCAGGGCTGAGCCCCCGCCTCCCACCGCCTGCTTCTCATCTCCGGCTGGAGCGGCTTTGTTTGAGGTCGGCTGACACTCCTTCTCCTGCCGCCTCGGCTGTTTACGCAGGGCTGTCAGTGGAAAGTCCAGGCGTGGAAGGGGGACTGCGAACTTATTCTGGTGGGGTTCTGGGGGGAAGGGTTCACGGCACCCTTTCCCCGCAGTGTCTCAGTCCTGTCACCATCCCCTTTCCCCCAGTCAAATGAGCACTGGGGGACCCACAGACCAGGGATGGAGCTGAGATGCGTTCTTAGGCCTCCAGATTGCTGCCAGGTGGAGGAAGGAACCCTGGGTGGCTTCTTGGAGGCAGAGACATCTCACTTGATTGTTGGTGAAACCTGAGGAGGAGCAAAACAGGCAGGCGGTGGTGGACGGTGGATGGAAGTGTCCGCAGAGATGTGGGGCAGTGTGGCCTGAGTGGGGGTGCAGGGCTGCCCAAGTTGAATCCTGGCTCTCCCAGCTCCTGGCTGTGTGGCCTGGGGCTCTACACTCATTTTTCCGTGCCTCGGTTTCCTCATATCCAGAATGAGAGTAGTAGTCGTGTTAATCACTCAGGCTTGTGGCCAGAAGGAAATGATCTAGGAACACAGGCAGGAGCTGTGAATGCCAGGCTTAGAGGCTGGGGCTGGCCCTGCAGGTTAGGAGCAGTGCCACAGGTGGGCAGTTCCTAAGGTTCTGTGCTCCAAGGGCATTTTCTGCACTGCTGGACTGGTGTTTTCGTCTGGTGTCCTCTGACCAATCACAGCTTCACTGTGCCCTCCTGGCCAGTGACTGGGTCAAGGGTGAGTACGCCAAGGCCGATTTGGGCCAGTGAGAAGTGACCAGAGACTTGCCTGTGGGTTCCATTTTCTCTCCTCTCCCCAGAGGGACAGGCAGCCTTTTTGTGACCATGAGGCCTGCCTAGAACAAGGGTGGGAAGAAACCCGGAGAAGTGCAGCTGCAGCTTAGACCGCTCTGTGCTTCTCATGTGAGATGATCGATTTCCTTCCTGAGGAAGCCGGTGGAGTCTGGGTTTCTGTCACTTGCTGCCCAAAGTAACCTGATGAGCTATCCACCCACAAGGCCACTCTCCATATCTATGCATTTACCTATACGGGGCACTGCCTGCCAATGGAACCATTCAATGCCTGTCCTTTTGGGGCTGGCTTCTTTCACCGAGTCTACTGTATTCAAGTCTCTCCACATTGCAGCCTGTATCAAGCCTTAATTCCTTCTTATGGCTGAACGATATTCCGTTGTGCGGAGATACCGCATTTTCTTTACCCATTCGTCAGGCGATGGACACTTGGATTGTTGAATTATGCAGCTGTGAATGCTCCTGCACCAGTGCTTGTTTGTATGTTCGCTTGTGTATGGGGTGGAATAGGGTCCCCCCTTTCTTGTCTATCTGAATGAGAACTTCTTTGGAAACAGGGTCTTTGCAAATGGTTAATTACGATGAGGTCATCCTGGGCTGGGGTGGGTCCTATATCCAGAAACTGGTGTCCTTAGGAGAAGAGGGCAGTTTGGACACTTAGACACAGCCAAATGGAGGGAAGATGGAGGCAGAGATTCAAGTGATGCTAGCACAGACCCTAGATCCTTTGGAGAGAACCCGGCCCTGCTTATACCTTGAGTTCAACTCCTGGCCTCCAGAACAGTGAGAATAGATTTCTCTTGTATGGAACTGGTTGTAATTTATTCCAGCAGCCCTTCTGGGAAACGAAGACAACCTGGTTTCAATGCCTTCTGGTATATACACTGGCGTCCCTTCCATGACTGATTACTCTCGGTTGTAACTTGGTTCTGCTGTGCCTCAGTTTCCCTATCCATAAACTGGGGATAGGGGTAATGCTGCCTCAGGCCATTGTTAGGAGGGAGTTTTCCTTGCTCTCATCTCTCTCCTGCCTCCACAGCCATGAGTGCCACGAGCACAGGTGTGGGGATGGCCCTGTACCCACATACAACTGCCACATGGAAGGTGTTCGAAGGAGGCATGCTGAATGGGTGAATAAGTTCAGAGGTGCGGCTCTAGCTTGGGCCTCTCTGTGGGGTTTTGTTTGCAAAAACAAATCTGCTGCTAAAGGAAGAAAAGTATGAGGACACCACACTTAGCTCTTCTGTTGCCTCAGCCAGCACCACCCAAACTCAGGGCTGGGCGGGGGACATCAGTCAGGCCTACCCCTGCTGGGGGAATCCATCTTTCCTGATGGGTGTCCTGGTCCTGGGCCAAGAACAAGGTGAGGGTGTCCACTGCAAAATGCCATGCTTGGGCACAAGCGATGTGGGACTGGACCACACCTGGTACCTCTGGTATCTTGTAAACTTGATCCTAAGAAAATTTCCCAAAAAGGAGCTTGAGATGCTGCTGTGCCCAGGACAGCTGGTAGGTCTCCTCTCTAGAGCAGAAATCTCCCCCTCCTCCACCATTTCCCACCAGAGGAGCCCTGCTGGCCTTGGTTGCCTCCAAGGACGGGGCGCTCACTATCTTGACAGGAACTGACTCCATTTTGGCTGTTCTTTTCTAAATGCTACTGGAAACAAAGGTGTCTCTCCTGCCCCTGCCCCAGAAGCCCACATGTCTCTCGTCTCTCCCCCAGCAGCCTGGCCTCACATCCTGAACTTACTTGCTCCTTCTGCCCTGCCATGGCTCTGGCCCCAGCCTCTCTCATGGTATGGCCTCCTAGTGCATTGACACCACTCAGGCAGGTGAGTAGCTAAGAGCGTTGGCCTCAGAGAGTCCTGGGTCTGCCTCTGGCTCCTCTACTCTTTGCTGTTTGACTTTGGGCCAGTTCCTGCCCTCCCTCAGCTCAACTTTCTCCTCTATTAAATGGGGATGATGAGGCACAGTACTCGTTGTGCTTAGCCCACCTGCTGCTGTGTGCCCAGCAGATGTCAGCTGCAGCTCCACAGCTGTGACTGACGTGCCCCTCCCCAAGTCCCCAAGGGCAAGGCTGGGAGCATGTCAGAGTGGCATCAGGGCCTTTGCTGGCGTGTCCCCATCCCCAGGGTTCCAGCCCGCCCTGCAGAACCAGTGCTGCACGTTTCCAACGTGCCGAGTGCTTTTGCACCTCTGTGCTTTGCATTTGCTGTCCCCTGGCTGGGATGCTCTTTCTGCCCTTGGCGGCTTCAGTGAGGCCACCCTGGAGCACCTGCCTGTAAAGTCCCTCTCCAAGCCCCCAGCCTGCCTGCAGATGGAGCCACGGTGGTCTGGGGGGCGCGTGTCCCACCTCGGCTGAGGGGCGGCTACTCCTTCAGCCCAGGGAGCCTCTGGACCAGTTTCCACATGGGCTCTCCTGAAACAGCAGCACACAACACAAGCTCGTAAACGTGTGCAGGTCCTGTGTTGCAGAGGGGGCTGCTGCTTACGGTCTCTGGCTTAGAACACATTGGGGTCCAGTGTCAGGGTCCAGCCCTGCTTGCCTGCCAGCGCTTGGACACTCCCATGACGGGAGGCTCACTGTGTCTGGCCATGTTTTCAGCAATGGCAGCTCCCTGGAGACGAGGGCTTGGCCTCCCCAGAAGGCCCCCCGTGGGGAGGTCAGCAGGCCCAAGGCTGACCGAGGTGCAGGTTCCCCAGTGACCGCCAGTGCAGGCAAGCAGTGCTGCTCCCTGCTGGTCACTGTCCGCAGGTGCCTATGCTTACCCCCGCCCCACCTTGGCTTCCCCAGGGGCCTTGCTCAGCCCAGGCCGGGAGAGCCCCCTGCTGGGGCCGGGAGAACGGGCAGCGAGGGAACCATCCGCCAGGGAAAAACACAGACCCATGTCAAAGCCTGAGGATTCATGGGGGCCCCATCTGTTGATGAAAAGATGGGCCCCCCAGGGGTTGGGGCTCCTCAGGCTGTCTCCAGGGGGAATGTCCCCTTTGGAGGTCCCAAAAGAGCCTTGGGGTGGGGTCACCTTTCTGTGGCTACCCTCTGCCTCCGGGGCTCCCCAAAGGGGACTTACTACTTAGGGTTCAGACACCCCAGATGCAGAGTCCCTTGTGGACAGTCCCTGCTGCTGGCCACCACATGCCCGCATCCACTCCCAGATCCTGGGCCGGCCAGCTGCCTCCCTGCCCTCACTGGGTCTCCTGGGCTGCTCGGACCCTCTGCACCATGCCATCTCCCCAGGGATTCAGCTGGCCCTGCTCTGCCCATCCCCCATCCCAGCCATCTGCCCTCTTCCAGGGTGTGGGTGGGGGACAGGCAGGGAGGCAACAGAGCTCTATCTCCAGGTCCAGCTCTCCCCTGCCTCCCATCTTCCTCCTCCCTCCTCTTCCTCTCTCTTCCTTTCTCACCTTTCCCTTCCTCCTTCTCTCTCTCATCCCTCTTCACCCCCTCCTATCTCCCCTCCATACTCTCCCTGGCTTTGGGATCTTTAGTGCGGGTACAGGGGCAGGAGAAAATGAGCAGGTTTGGCCTAACCCTAATTCTTTCAACTGTTTCTGGGTGCAGGAGACTGCACTCTAACACCAGGAAGACAGGAACAGAAGCAGGGTGGCGGCGTGCTTTCCTCTTCTACTGCACATGGGCCTTAGATGTCAAAGATAGTCTCCAGAGAAGTGCATATGGGCAGGGGTGAAATGCCCCATCCACACGCTGGCAGAGACACACCCACCGAGTGGGGGACTGCAGGGGGCGTGGGGAGGGGAGGTGGCAGTCAGCCCAAGTGCTCTCCCAGCTTCAAGGACCCCGGAAGGGCCGAAGGGTGCAGGGGAGGGGCTCCTACACTAAGTGGACAAGGTGGGCAGGACTCTGGGGGCGCCAGGGGAGGTGGAAGGCAGCCCTCACCCTTTGCCCTGTTTGCCAACTAGAGGACCCCACCTGGGTCAGTGACAGATACCCTGAGACCTCAGGCGGGGCCCTCCTTCTGCAGCCTTAGGTCTTCTCCGTGGGAGCTGAGCTGCCGAGACCCAACTGAAATCCTCCTGTCAGCCCCTGCCACCCTCCAGGACCTACCCCACCCTCACCCTGGGGCCCCACGACGGTTCTGCCCTGTATCTCCCCAGTGCCAGCTCCCAGGCTCAGGGCCTGTCCCAGGACAGCGGTGGGCATGCCAGCCTTGTCTGCGGTGGCCTCACGGGGGTGGCGTGAGCCTGCTCTCCATCCCTCGCCCAAGGTGTCCCTGGGGGGGCCTTGGAAGCTGGACCCGGGGGTGGCGCGGGTACCACCTGTCTGTGCCTCAACCTCCTCCTAGCGACCAGGGCTGGCTGGGGCCCACAGACGGGACCAGCCGCCTAATCCCTGGGACCCGGTGCTTCGTGAGAACGCGGCTCCTTGTCTAACACCAGCTGGGCTCTGCGAGGGGGCGACAGCACAGCCTTAAGGCCAGCGTGGCACCCTGGGTGACCGTGTGGCTCCCCACCGCGCAGCCGGCCTGCCTCTGGGCACCACCAGGGGGCGCCCGTGCCCCGCCTACTGCCCCGTCCTGCCGCTCCCTCTGCAGGGCCCCAGTCCTTCCTCCCTGGCCGGTGTGCTGGTGGACAGGGTCCTCTACTGAAGCGTCCCAGGTGGAGGGCACAGATTGAGCTAAGGCTGTGCAGGGGCTGGAGCCTGATTGCACGGGTGCTATGGGTTGGGAGTTTGGGGCACCAAGTGCAGGGGTGGGTGCAAGTGGGGTCAAGGGACGCAGCTGCCCGTGGTGGTGAGACAGCACAGCCCTTGCCTAGGACCCGAGCCCCCCTCCTCCATGCTGGCCTCTTCCCTGCTGCCTGAGAGCCTCCTGGACCTGTCCACCCAGCCTGCATGGACGCAGGGCCAAGCTTCCCTGGTTCTCCTGTCCTGCAGGGCCACTCAAACGCTGACTGTGCCTGGTTCACGCCGAACCCCAGACCGACCAGTCCCCAGGTGCCCCTGCCCCTTTTCCCTGTGGTGCCCGTGGGGGGCTCTCTGGGTGGGCACCCGGACCCCAATCTGTGACCCCCAGGGCAGACCCTCTGTTTGCTCCAGAAGTTTGCCTTTCCCACATCTTGCACATATGCTGGATAAATGTGTGCTGCATGAGTGAATGAATGACAGGGCAGTGGGAGCCATAGAGGAATTCAAGCGGGGAAGGGGTGACGCACCTGGGCCTCCCAGGCTTACTGGGGTAGCCACCCCCCAGAAAGCCCAGCGCAGGTGCCCTCCCTAGAGCCCCCACCCCACCCTGGCACTGGGGGGAAGCCTCTCTCCACCCATTGGAACCTCAGGGGACAGGTGGGGAGACCGAGGCCCAGCAAGGGCAGTGCTCTGCCATGCTCCATGGTGACAGAGACTGGGGGGCTATGGGGCCCCAAATCCCGGGGCGGGGTCGGGGATTGGAGCAGCTTAGCGGCTGCTTCCCAAGAGAGCTTCCTGCTTTTTGGTCTTGTAGTGGCCCCTTGCAGATGTGTCCTCCAGGGATGCCCCCAGCAAGGCTACCCAAGGCCAGGACCCAGGCCAGGACCCCACTCCGTGAGAACGTGTCTGTCTGGTCCTCCTGGGAAACTGGTTCACTCGGAAGGTGAATGGCTCAGACCAGAGCCTCCCAGGGCATAAGTGGAACTCTGAGCCTGGGCTCAGGGTTCTGACCCAGTAAAATCAGCCCTGCCCGTCCCCACCTCTCCCCCAGAAGATGGCAAAGGTCAGGGGACAGCACTCCTGCAATGACACTGCTCCATGTCAACCCAGGAGAGGCAAGTGAGGGACCCTAGACCCTGCCAATTACCTGCGGGACCCTGGAAACAGATTTTCCCTAGTCGAGCCCCCAGATGAGAACACAGCCTGGCTGGCACCCTGGGCAGCCTCTGACTCCCAGAAACCCTGAGGTCAAACGTGTTTGGTGGCTAACTTCCACCCCCTGACCTCTGCCCAGCCAGGACTCACTTGAGCTGGTGCTGCCATCTCGGCTCCCTACCACGTGCTTGTTTCTGCAACTGCTCCCCTCAGAGGCTGCATGATGTGGGTTATGCACAAGTGTGTGTGCACACGTGTGTGCAAGAGCTTCCACACTCAGGTCCCATCCACCTGCCGGGCTCCCCGGATTGGCTAGCTGCCCTCATCGACCGAGCAGGTGGATCTGGCCTCTTTGTCAGGAAAGTGGAGGAAGGGTTAGAATGGACTCCTGGTCATGACTCAGTGTCTTCCCCAGCTCACGCCTTGTGATGTGCGAAGCCCCGTGGGATTTGCTTCCCCGGGAGGCTCAGTGCTCTGGAGAGTTCTACGGTTCAAGGTCAGGAGGAACCCAAGGACCCCAGGATGGTATGGGCATTTCTAAGTTGTGGAAGCCAGCCACAAGGTGGCCTCCGAGGGTCCTCCCTTCCTGGGACTCACGCCATTGTACAGTCCCTGCCCCAGGACCAGCTCAGTGCAAACTGAAAATGCAGGTCCCTTGTTCAAAATTGATGAAGAATGTCAGGACAGCAAGGGTAGAACGTTCAACCCTGTGTGGGGCCCTTCTGAGTGCAAGCCCCGCATGGGAAGTACACCCTCCGGCCCCAGACGAGCCTTCAGGTGGCAGCAGCTCTGCTGGCTGCCTGCACGCCATGACAAAGCCAGGCCAGGAGTGCCCAGCAGAACCCTTCAGAGTTCCTGAGGGAGAGAAAAGCAATGGCTGTTGCCTTAGGCTGCTCCATTTGAGGTGCCCTGCTTTGCAGCGTCAACACAGAACTCATATACAAATCGACGCTTTCAACATTAAAGTAACATGGTTGTGTTACTGAAAATTCAGGAATAGAGAAATGAAAGGGCACCCTTCCCAGCTCCCTCTCCCACCCATCTCCCAAGTCCTGCTTCCTCTTCACAACTAAAATGCGGTTGTCTTAGTTGGGGTCCCCTGAAAGCAGAAGCAGAGCTGAGGACTGGGGTGCAGGTGGTTACTGGGGGTCCAGGGAGAGGGGGTGGGGGTGGTGGCCACTGATCAGGGCTCTGCGACGGGCCACGGACGGGGCCCGCGTTGGGCCCTCCTGAGACGAGCTCCCGGTGCTCCCAGGAGGGCCCCTCTGCAGGCCGGGGTGTGGGCCCCCCCAGCTCCCATCCTCCACCGGGTGGACATCATTCCAGTATGTGAGCAACTCTGCACTCCTGGGCCCTGAGGCACAAGCAGAAAGGTGTCCGGGCACAGGAGGTGGGGCACTGGCATTGCCACGAGGTGCCCAGCTCCCTCAGAACCAGCTGCCGCAGCTGCAGCCGAAACTGGAGTGAGGGCGTCAGACCCTCCCCCCACCCCCCGAATAGTATTCTCATCCTGTGCGAACACTCTTGCACTTAGCTTTTTTTCTCCTACCCCCATCCAACTTAACACTAAAGGACAAGCTCGTTCTTCTTTTGCTCACGTTTGCGCCCCGGGGCTGGAAGATAATTCCAGAAGGCTAGTGCTCCGGGTTGAATTGTGTCCCCTAAAGACATGTTGCAGTCCCTACCCCTGTCCCTATGAATGCAGCCTTATTTGGGAACAGGGTCTCTGCAGATGACCTCCTCCAAGTGGAGATGAGGCCATCCTGGAGTGGGGCAGCCCTAGTCAGGATATTGGTGTCCTTGTAAGAACACAGAGACTGGACAGGCATCTAAGGCCAGGGATGGCCTGGGGGGAGGTTAGGGACAGAGCCCCCAGAGGAAGGGAGCGCGGCAGTGCCAAGACCTCAGCCTCCAGAACGGTGGCAGGTCCATGTGTGTGTTTTAAGTCCCCCCAGCTTGTGGTGATGCGTTAGAACAGCCAGGGGAAACCGAGGCAGAGAGTGCTAAGCCACATTCACTGAGGCTTGCTCTCTGCCTGGCTGAGTTAGGGACAGACGGAGCTCTGGGCGAGCACCGACCTAGTGGGCCCTCCCAGTGATCCCGGGAACAGGCTGTCCCTGAGGTCCCCGTTTGTAGACACGGAAACAGGCAAGGGGAGTGGCCGAGTGATGGCTGCCAGTGCCAGCGGCCCACCCCTCCTGGCGGGCTTTCTCCGCCGTGGGCATGCTGTGGCTGGGGCCCTGCTGCGGCTGGAAGCGCTACCTGGAAATCCACTTAGTGCTGACCGCTTTGTCCTCCTCGGTGCTAATCTGCTAATCCTGGGCGCCCCAGTGAATCCCCCAGCTGCCTCCTCCTGCCCCTACCCCCCCACCCCTACCCGGCCCAGCCCAGGGTCTCTTTTGGCCATGCTTCCTGGGGATGGGAAGTGGGCGCGGGGTGGGGGGCAGGTCCATCGATAGGGGCAGTTGGGGGAGGATTTTGGGGTCTGGAACCAGAAGACCAGAGCTGGATTCCATCTCGGCCTTCTTGCTCAGCGTCCTTACATGGCCACCTCCCCTCCAGGTGGCTGCGTCTCGGTACCCAAAGTTCCTTCCTCTTCTAAGGACACCAGTCACTGGACTCAGGACCCAGTCCAGGATGACCGTGCCTTAGCTTCCAAACAAGGTCACATTCACATTCCAAGAGGACGTGAAATTTTGGGAGACTCTGTACAACCCAGAACAGACTCACAGTCCCACAATGAAGTGGGCTGTCTTAGTGGGTGCTGAGCTCCCTGACAGTGGAACCATGTAAGTGGAGGATTCAGTTTTCTAGGCCCCCAGAGCTGGAATGGACTGCACATGTTACCTTTCTGTTGGACATCGCTCTCTGCTTGGACATATCAAGGGACAGGGAACACCCAGGCTCTATTCCGGAATTGCTGTGTGATCTCTGGAAGTTGCTTAACCTCTCTGGTCTCTAGCTGTAAAATGGGGAGAACAATAGCCCTTATACCTCAGAGCTGTTGGAGGAGTAAATAAACTGCTGAGCTGAGATCTGAACCTGGGTCTCCAAGTCTCTGCCCACAGACCCTGGCTGCCTCCTCCTGGGCACCAGCCACCCACCTGTCCAGTCTAGGCGCTGGGGTGACAACTGGGAACAAGTCAGGAGAGATCCCTGCCCAGACAGTGATCAGTGTTGTGCGTAAATGTTTGGTGGATCCTGGCAGAGTTGAGAGCACGGCAGGGCTGAGTGTGGGACTGCTGACAGGGACCACAAAATAGGGAGGACAGCACTATGGGTGCGAGTTTGGGGCAAGACTTTGTAGGCAGAAGTGAAAGCGAGTGCAAAGGTCCTGGGAGGCACAGAACCTGACATGCCGGAGGCACAGTCCTAAGGCGTATGAGGTTAGGGCACCAAAGTGGGGAGCATAGGGGGCGCAGTGGAGTGAGCCAGGTGGCCCTGGGGACAGGGTGGTCCCTCCAGAATTCTGTGCAGAGGAAGATGGGGCCTCACTCTGGCTTCCTGGGGTAACTGCAGAGGCTGAGGGCCAATGCATGGGGGTATCCTCCCCAGGGACGTGGAGGAGGGACCAGAGCAGGCCAGCAGGCTTCCAGCCTGGGGGGCGAAGGGGTGGCAGGGCTGGGTGGGTGAGACTCCCGGGAACTCCATCTGTTGTCATGCACACCTCTCTATCCTTCCTGTCCTGGGCCTCCTCCTCCTCCTGTCACCACTGGCCCCTTTGCTAACCTGTTCCTTGAGCCTCCTTAGGAAGGCTTGACCCAGAAGGGGACTCCCTGCACGACTCTGCAGCCAGCACTTTCGAGTCTTCCCAGGGGCTGGCAGGAGCGGAAACTCAACTTGCCTGCGCCTGCAGGCCAGGTAAGAGAAAGTGCTAGGCTCTGTGCAGGTGCCATCTCCGCGGGGCTCACTTCCCATCTACGCTCTTCCCCGGCTCCCACCTTCCCGGTATAACCCCGCTTTATTCGGCCCCATTCCGCAAGCAGCCCCTCCTGTAGCAGCGAGGCTCAGCTGTTGAGGGAACAGATGGGGAAACTGAGGCCTCCAGGAGTTTCATACACGCTACCCGTCGGCGCGCCCCGCCCTCCTCATCCTCGCTTGGGTTCAAGCACCCCCCATCCCATCACCACCCCGACGACTCGCTCTCAGTCCCCACCGACCGGTCTCCGCCCAGAGGCCAAACCCAGACCCCGTAACCTCCCGGCACAGCCTCGCCCGCCCCCTGCCGCACGCACGGCCACCAGGACGCGCGCGCACTGCCATTGGGCCACGCCCCCACGTGACCGGACGAAGCCGCCGCCGCGCGCCCAGAGTCGGGACCGCGCCTTGGCGCGTGCGCGCGGGGCGGGGCGGGGAGCGCCGGGTGGCGCGCGCGCGCGCTCGTCCCGAATCCTCCGCCCTCAGCACCCGGCGCCGCCGCCCGGACCGCCAGGTCAGTCCCCTCCGCTCCCGCTCGGGGCGGGGGCGCGCGGCGCTTTGTGCCCGCGCGTGGGGGCCGTCCGTGCGCGAGCCCGCCGCCCGCTCCGGGCACGGCTCCGGGGCCGCGCAGATGGGAGGGCCCGCGCCCGGCGGCGGCTCCTGCGTAAAGCAGCCGGATGGCTGGCACGTGCGGGGTTGCAGTCGGGGGACCGGGTTCGGCTGCGCAGCCTGCCCTCTGGCCCAACGCGGGCGCCTGGAGACCTCTAGCAGGAAGGGGCGACCGCCGCGCCCCGATTCCCGAGTTCATCCTCTCTAAGGGTCCGCCCTGGATCCTGGCTGGACTCTGCCCCCACTCACGGCTCAGTTTCCTCATCTGCATAGTTTGGGGGGACTTGGGTTTCTAGTGGTTCCTGCCCACCAGAACCCGAGCAGGAGGTGGATGTCACGGGAGGCAGAGTTACGGGTCCCTCAGACTCAGGTTCGAGTCCTAGCCCATTCGGCCAGTAGGTTGGGAGCTGGGGCTGAGGCTTCACCTCCCCTGCAGCAGCGCCACTGCAGGATCCCATCGGCCACCTTGCCCCAGGCGACACAGGGATTAAACAGGCCCCTGGGTGCCCCCAGGCAGCTGGTTAGGGGGCAGGATTGGGGTGGGTGGCATGCTCAGCAGCAGGGCTTTATGGGGAAGCCTGCCTCGCCTCTCGGTGACCTGGAGCCCGAAGGCTGGCAGATGGGTGCGTACTACTCCTCCATCCTGGGACTGACCCCCAGTGTGCCATCACAGGGCACCCTGAGGGGCCGTGAGCCAGATGGGGGTAGGATGGACCTGGGACACTTGTGGCCTTGCCCAACTGGAGCTCAGTTGGCAGCTCTGGCAAGTGCCATGTTGCAAGCAGCTCCTCCATCCTCCAATTTCTCAGGTGAGGAGACTGAGGCTCGGAGAGGTGCAATCTCTGGGTCCTGCCCCTCAGCCTACTGGCCTCACCAGCACCCTGGTTTTCCCATCTGTAAAGGGAGCACTTGTCAGCTCACCCTGCTACAAGGAATAACCTAGAGTGGTACTGGGCGGGGTGCCGGGTCTTGGGGCAGGTGTTTGGGTGACAGGCTGTGGGAATTCCTGGACGAGACCCCCAATTGCTGTCCACCACCAATGAGATGTCAGGTGGAGGTGGCAAGAAATGTGTGCGACCGGCACCCGTTCACTGGCATGGCAGGTGCACAGGGCCTGCGTGTGTCATCTCCTTGAGGACTTGTGCCCATCTGGGAGCGCTGCTGCTTGGGGAGCTAACTTGCTGAGTGGCCCCTGTGAAAGGGCGGGTTAAGTGTCAATGGCATGGGGCCAGGTGTCCAGGTGGCAGTGGCTGGAGGGGCACAGTGGGGAGGGGCTGGGGCTGGGGCTGGGGCTGGCAGAGACCAGTGATTATTTTCCCTGGAGCTGTACCACTGAGGCTTCTCACCACTGATCTCTGCCATGCCCCCCTCCACACACCACTGATCACCGAAGAGCACTGCTTACTGCCAGGCCCTACACACCCATCTCCCCACTTCTAGTCTGGCCACCCTCACCATCACCTGCTCCCTCTCCTCCCTGGCACCCCACTCTCTGCCTGCCGTGGCTCTTCCCAGCTGGGTTGCAGCTGGATTGGCACTCCAGGCTCAGTCAGGGGGTCTGGGTTCCCACCTTCCTTCCAGTTCAGTTTCCGCCCCTGTCAATTGGGAGCGGGTAAGGCCTCCACCTGGCAGGACGGGTGTGAGAGCCGTGACACGGGTGACCACCCACCCGGCACCCTGGAGGAGCTCAGCAAATGACTCCCCTTCGCCCCTTCCCATCCGGGTCACCCCGGGGGATCGCAGTTCCCAGCGCCAAGTCCCGCCGCCCTGTTCCGAGGTGGGAGGAGGTAGACGCAGGTCTGCAGGGGGAAGGATGGGGTGACAGGTGGCATTGCTGCAGCCCCCACTCCACGCCCACAAGTGGGCGCCCACGCCCGCGGAGCGTGTGCCCGGAGCCTGCTCCCAGCCCGCCTACTGGACAAGGCCGCTCCTCCGGGGGGCGGGCCCAGGGACGCACCCTTCACGTGGAGCCTCCAGGGGAGAAGAGGGTCTCTCGGTGGGCTCAGAGGAAGGCTGTGGCAGGGCCAGAGGCTAGGGGGCAGCAGGGCACAGCCGGTCCCAGGGTGGGGGGAGGCAGGGTCCAGGAAAGCTTCCCAGAGTTGGTGACAGGGACTGTGGGTTCCAAAGGCCAAGTAATAGCTCACCCAGTGGAGGGAATGTGTGTGCTTCTGGTCCGAGGGGCTCTCCAGCCTCGCGTCACTTGACCTGCCCCAGAGTGGAGCATCAGCAAAGGCCGTTGTACAAAAAGTAGTTCAGAAAAGGAGCTGGGCTGTTCCTTCCAGCCCGGAGTGGTGCCCTAAGGACCCGAAGGAAACCATGCGGCTCCTGTTGCCTTAGCCTCTGTCTCCAGGGGCTGAAGTGGGCATCGGGAGCACTTGCCTCTGGCCTCTGCGCCCCCATCTCCCCTGAGCTGTTCCACCCTTCAGCCGAGGCCCAGAGCTTCCAGCCCCTCCCTGTGCCTTCCCTGCTTTGCCCTCCTCTACCCTGCCCAGCCCTCTCCACCTGCCCACCCAAGCACACACCAGCCTTGGCACCGCTCCAGGTGCTGCCTTGCAGGCATAATGTCCCTGGGTCGGGGGTTTGTGCTTCTGGAAGGAGCTGGAGCAGTGCACTGTCACCATCATTGCTGTCCCCAAGGATCACCCCCCGCTGGGGACATGCCCACCCCATCCCAGCCTGGCCCTGCCCCAGAACCCACCCTGCCCACTGGCTCAGGGGAACCAGTTAGCCAGGTGTAGGCCCTGTGCCCTGTCCCCGCTGGATGCCGTGTGAAAGGGGCCTCAGCAGGGCCTGGCAGTTGCAGCATGGTAGGGAACTGGCTGTGGGGACTGTGAATTGTTCCCACAGTTTGCTCCTATATAGTACTTGGTGCTCTCTAGTGTCCCTCGGAGGCCAGCATGTGCAACTGCTTATATCTCACAGCTGGGAAGGCCCCAGGCCTGCAGGAAGCGCCAGGATTTGCGCCCAGGCCTCCTGGGTCTGGGATTCGTGCTTGTTGCCGGGCAGAGGCAGTAAATGGACAGGGAGGGCACTGCTGTGGGCTCTGGGGTGGGAGGGACGAGATGTGAGCTGCACTGCCCCCTGGAGCTGGCGCCAGGGGTAGGGGGATGGAGGGAAGTGGGGAGAGTGGCCCTCAGGTGTGTGGCATAACTTGTATCCTGGCCGTGCCCCCCCTTGGAGACTCCACGGACGCTCACCTGGGACGGGAGCGACACGTCCCTGATGGGCCAATGAGCTAAGGCTCGGCCCCAGTGTCCACACTGTACCAGGGAGGGTTCCAGGCCCTGAGGACCCAGGAAACAGTCAGACATGGCCCTGCACGTGGGGCCAGGGCCTTCCATGCTGGGTTTTCTGCCAGGTGGGTGGCTTGCCCGTGCAGGCTGCTGGGCCCATTACTGGACCTGAGCTGGAGGGCCCAGAGCTCAGCCTCTCCAACCTTATGGGGTGCAGAAGGGTTCTGTGGCTGTGAGGGAATATGCCCAGGTCCCTTAGTGCTGGAAGCAGCTCCACCCTCCTTTCCCAAAGGACCAGAGTGCCTTCTGGCTGCCTCAAGCCTGAGAGGTAAGGGCCCTGCTCCATTTTATAGGTTGGGAAAGCAACCGAGGCTCAGAAGCCCTCGCCTGGCAGGTGAGGCAGCCACGCTGCAGAGCCGAGGACACGGAGGCTCAGCATGAGGACATGCTCTGTGCTCAGTGCAGCCTGGCTCTGAGCCTCTTGGGGACCAGCGTCCTCATCTGTAAAGGTGGCCAGCCCTTCAGGACGGCTGGTGTCACATTCTGTCGTTCTCAGCCTTGGCAGCTATGAGGACATGCAAAAACACACTGCCCAGGATCGGACCTGAGTTGGCGCTGCTCTTCCCGCTGCCCCAGGTCCTTAGGCACCACTAACCCTTCTGGGCCACACCATTATTATGTACCTACTGTTTGCCTGGCCCAAGCATGGCTGAGACCCAGCCCGAGTCCTGGATGAGGATGAGCAGTGGACACAGGAACTGCCCTGGTCAGGACAGGCCAAGTGAGGAAGGGGAGCGTGCCTGATGGTAGCAGGGCCCCAACCCCTGTTTGCAGGGTTTGCTGGGCCTGGGCCTGGGCCTGGGCCATGGGTGAGGGCGTTGGGGAAAAGGCCAGTGTGGCCTGTGCCTCTCCAGCCCAGCATACAGCGCTGTTCAGGAAGTGTTTGCTGGGTGAGGGGCTGAAGACGGTGCTGGGACCAGGTCTGGAAGGCTGGTTCCGTGTCCGCCCTCTTGCTGGGGGATGCTCGGGGGTGGGCATCAGCACCCTGGGTCTCAGGTCTGCATCTGCAAATGAGAGACTGGACCACATGGGGAGATGTAGGTTGGAGAAGCACCCCAGGTCGCTTCACCTCTTTTTGAGGTCCACGTGGCCCTAGGAGATTCTGACACCCCCCAGGCAGGGAGCCCGCATTAATGGTGTGGGCAGGTGGAAATTTGGGAACCCCCAGACTACAGCATGTTTTGGTGCATTTCCCTGGCTCAGATGCCAGGGGATGGCATGGCAGAAGCTGTGGAATGTTCTAGAGCAGATAGGGTGGGATGGAGCAGTGCCTGTGGGGTCAGACTTCCCTGGGATCAGGTGTAGTTTTGGAGGTGCGGCAACAGGAGGAAGGTTGGGGGAGGGGCCTCACATTCACAGCAGGGGTCAGTTTGCTGGAACAGGACTCACTGTGCCAAGGAAGTTGGGAGGGGGTGCCACGGAGGGCCAAGCTGGGCCGTCCAGGCCTGGGCTGCCCAGGGGGGTCACCGGTTAGTGACAAGCCATGGCCCCTCTGGCTTTGGGCTGGCTCTGCAACACTGGGGTCTCAGTTTCCCCTCCTGCAGAATGGGGGCTGGAACCCACCGTCTCCAGCCTCTCTGTCCCCCGATCCTCCAGCTGCAGTAGTCTATTCCCACGGTCTTGGCCTCACCCGCCAGAGACCCCGAAGCTAGGGCTGGCCCAGCTGGGGAAGGCGAGCAGGCAGGCCGGGCCCTGCCCTGGCCCCTTCCCATGGGACTAGTCGCTCTCCTGGCCCTGGGGCCCCTCCTGTGACTCAGGCTTCCTGGAAGACGCGCTGGAGGTTGTGGCGGATTCCCCTATAACCCGCCTTGAGTTCCCGGCCAGTCTGCCTGCCTGGCCCCCTCGCAGTCCCTGAGGGTTACCTGCTTGTCCGCTCCACCCCACTCCACAGAAGGGTGCCTCTTCCTCCTGGCACTCCCACTCTGGCATTATCCACTGGTGCCTAGGATGCCAGTCCCCCCTTCTTTCCCCCTCCTGGCCCCAGGGCCCCCTGCCAAAGCAAACATTTTCTGTCCTTTAATCCCCCTGTCTGGGGTCAGCTGCCGAGGTCCCTTCTCCTGGGCTTTGCTTCTCCCTGGCCGGCTGCCCAGAAGACCCAGCTGCTGGGAATTGCCCTGTGGAGCTCAGGGGGTGCCCGGGGGTGCCTGGCCGCCTGCTTCCTGAGGCTCCCAGCCGTCCTTCCCCAACAGCGACCTTGCTGTCCCCTCCACATGGCCCTAGGGAGCCATGAGGCACGCACAGCCCTCCCGGGGTGAACTTGGCCTGCCCTGCTCCTCTTGGGAGATGGGGGAACTTGGAACAGTCCACCGAACCCCAAAGCAGATGGAGTGGGGGGCTCAGAACTAAAGCCAGGGAGCCATGGAGGTTGTGCCCCAGCCACCAAGGCCAGGCCACCTGTTTCCAGTCCTGCATCCTCCTTGAAACTGGTCCTGGCATGTGACTCTTGCTTTCTCCAAGCCCGTGGCCATGGAAGTGCCATCCTGGGTGCCCTGTCTTCTACAGCTGTCATGCCGTGCTCTTGGGCCAGTCCCGGTGGAGGGCTGGGGGTTGCAATGGTAGAACTGCTTGCCCTGAGGAGCTGACATTTGTGGAGGAAGGGTGGGATTCCAACAATGTATGTAGCTATTGTCTTACTCCCCGATTTTACGAGGCTCCTTAGAAAGCTTCAGATGGCACAGAAAGTTCCTACTTCCTTTTGTGAGAGCAGAGCTGCCTGCACGTGCCATGTCCTCCAGCAGCTTACCCAGACCCCCGGCCTCTCCAAACATAGCACCCTTGGCCTTGGTCCCCAGGCCTGCATGGACCCTCGTTTATACACCAGCCCCCACTTGCACTGCCTCCCCTTTGGGCCCTGCCTGGGTTTACCAGGGCTGCTGGCCCAGACCAGGCGGCTCACACAGCAGGACGTGTGGCCTCGCGGGGCCGAAGGTGGGTGTCTGCATCGAGATGTGGGCAGCCCCGAGACCTGGATTCCGGCAATGGCAGCCTTCTGCCTGTCCCTTGGCTTGCGGCACACCCTCATCTCAGCCTCCATCACCGGCCCACTTCCTTCTCTGTCTGTCTGTCCCCCACTGTGTCCAATTTTCCCTTAGATGGTGGGGAGTGGGGGACAGGGGTTCTGGGAGTGGGTGTTGCATGTGGAGCCTCCTGTTGGGGCGTCAGGACCTGACTTAGAGGTCACTGCACAGCACTGCTCCACCCTCCCAGCTGGCCCAGGTGCTCCCGACAGCTCTTTCTTTAATCCCCTCAATGACCCAGGTGGCAGGTGCCCAGGTGGGGAAGCCAAATGTTTGGGAGAACCTGGTCAAAAGACGGTGGTGCTAGATGGAGGCGGTGGGTGTCTGGGTTGTGCTGTTTGTTTGATCCATCCTGTGGGTTGCCCTGGAGCCAGTCCCTCGAGTCTGGGGCAGTGAGCCTTGATCCTGGCCCACCCTGCTGCCAGCTCATCATGGCCTGGGGACCCTCTCCCTCTGGCCTCACTTTGCACACCTCTGAAACGGGGTCAAGACCGCCTGCCCCACTGGGGCGCAGAGGATCTGATAATGAAGGGGGCATCTGATTGGCAGGAGGGAGCTTCCATGCCTGCCCGTGCCTCAGTTTCCCCTTCTGTACATGGGGGTGGGAAGCCCTGTCTTCGTGCACGTTGGCATCCTTAAGAGGGGCAGTGGGGCCTGCTGACAGGCGAGCCCTCCCCTCTCCCGCCCGTCCCTCCTGGCCGCGGCCAGGCTGGGCCGTTCCCACGGCTGCCGGGCAGCCGCAGGAAGCCATCTGGAGGCCTTGTTTACCCTCCCCCAGCCTCCCTGGCAGGAAGTCACCAGAAGGGCCGTCCCGAGGGGCCCCTAAGCCTGTAAGGACAGCCAGCAGCTCGGGGGGTCTGGCGGAGTCCCTGGGTAGGGCGCGGGGGCAGGGAGCGTGGAGGACAAAGAGCCACGGCGAGCGGGTGCCTGGTGGTGGCACGTGGTTGAAGGTGGCTGGAGCTGCAGCCAGTGCCTGTCTGTCCATCCCCAGGCCACTGCCCAAGCTCATGTCCTGGCCCACGGCACCCACCGTCTGGGGGCACGGATGAGGCGCGTTCAGCCCAGGGTGTGTCTGTGTCATGTTTGGGGAGGGGCAGGGTCCCGGGAAGCCTCGGGTGGGGGATCCTAACCTGTGTGTGCGCGCAGTGGCGGGGGAGGGTTGCTGGAGCAGGAAATGTCCAGCGGCCAGCTGAGGCTCCCAGAGGAGGCACCCAGGGGAAGAGGTGGGGGGAGAGGGCCCAGGCAGAGGGCACGGTGTCTGGGCGGGGGGGTGGGGGTGGGGGCGGTGCTGAGGCCACAGTGGAGGGGCTGCGGCCCGCGAGGTGGGGGAAGGCTAGGGAATGGAAGGGACAGTAAGGATGACTGTCACCCCGCAGGCGCCTCCCCTACCGTCTCTCCCTCCGAAACACCCCGGGGACCCCCCCTAGTCAGCGGCTCTGGACATGCCTGGAGCAGGCTTGGGGCCTGGCTCCCACCCCCCGGGACCTGGCCTGGCCACCCTGGCATTTGTGGCAGCCCCGGTGCCCACTGACGGCCTGAGTGGTGGCAGGACCTGGGGCCTGTTCCCACGGATGCTGCCAGCGGGTCTGCCGGGCCGAAGAGGGACCTCGACCCCACCAGCCTTGTGTCCTGTGTCCTTGGCAGCCTCGCGCCTGTCCCCGCCTCCCACCTTCAGAAGGGGCCTGGGGGACACGGAGCTGGGGTGGGGTAGGGTGGGGTGGGGTCAGCCGGCTCTGCTGCCCAGCCCCCTCAATTCCTTCCTCCCCTCCTGTTCCCCTCCCCCTCCTGCCCGCTCCTCCCCTCCCCCCTCCCTTGGGTGGATGGGGGAAGTGAGCATCTAGGGGGATGAGGGCTCGGGCCTGCGGGCTTCCTCACGCCACCCCCTCCCTGAGAGGAAGTGAGCGTGAGAACCAGGGCTGCGGGCGGCAGGACCCAGGAGCGGCCTCTGTGAGGCGCGGCCATGGGGCTGGGGGCCTAGGGCCTGGGGGCCTGGGTTTGGGGGGAAGGGCAGTCCTGAGGGGGCCCAGGTGGGGAGGGACCGGGCGATGCCGCTGTGTGCCCCCAGTGCCTCCTGCTTTGCGGTGGGCCCCCCAGCAACCATCCCGGGGACAGCGTGGGAACCGTACCCCAGCTTTGCAGAGGAAGCAGTGGGACTTGGACAGCTCCCTCCCCCAGGCAGGCAGTGGGGTCAGCCT
>PVIY010013462.1:0-59010 GCA_004026745.1 Myrmecophaga tridactyla
GCTACGCCTTTTCCAAGGCCCGAGGCTGCACAACTCTTCCACTGAAATGAGGGGGGAGACTCATCCTCGTCCTTCAGGGTAAACTCACCCTCTCCATGTATATGGGTGGGTCCACTCTCCTGGCCGAGGTTTCTTGGCTTCAGACCCGAGCTTCCATGGTTCTCACTCTGCAAACTCCATTTTTTTTCCTTTTGTGTCCTCCTTTGTCAAGATTGGTAGTAGTTCCATTTACACCAACAGTGTCTTCAAACACTTCAGGACTTCATCATCAATCTCTTCACAGTTCCTCCAAAGTCTTCCCCTTAGCCATCCAAAACACCATTCCAACAAATCTGGTATTTGCAAACCGCAGCAACACCCCACTCTCCAGTACCAAAATATATTACTTAGGGTTCTCTAGAGAAACAGAATCAACAGGGAACACTTGCAAATATAAAATTTATAAAAGTGTCTCACGTGACCGCAGGAACGCAGAGTCCAAAATCCACAGGGCAGGCTGCGAAGCTGACGACTCCGATGGAGGGTCTGGATGAACTCCACAGGAGAGGCTCACCAGCCCAAGAAGGAATGGAACCTGTCTCCTCTGAGTCCTCCTTAAAAGGCTTCCCATGATTAGATTTAGCATCACTAATTGCAGAAGACACTCCCCTTTGGCTGATTACAAATGGAATCAGCTGTGGATGCTGCTGACGTGATCATGACCTAATCCTATGAAATGTCCTCATTGCAACAGACAGGCCAGCACTTGCCCAATCAGATAAACAGGTACCACAACTTGGCCAAGTTGACACGTGTCCTAACCATGACAATTACTTATTTCTGAGTAGCAAAAATTACCATTAAGAGAGTGAAAATAGAAATTATTTGCCTGACATATTTACAAAAAAGAATTTGTATACACTGACTTGAACAGCTTCCTCAAATCACTAAGCAAAAAACAATCCAATGGAAAAGTGGGCAAAATACTTCAAAGGCACTTTATAAAAGAGATTGCTTGAATGAGTAATAATGAATCTATAAATAGGTATTTAACATCACTGGCAATAATGAAATTATAATTAAAACCACATTCAATAGTATGGCATACCATCAGATTTGATAAACTGGAAAAGAAAGACAATACCAGGTGTTCACTTAAAAATAGAGTATCCAAAAATGAAATGGAGCATTCAGATTTCCAATATGCAGGGGTGTTTGTTTTGATTATTGCAATCATTTTGGAAAACTGTGTGGGACTTACTTTACTTACTATAGCTAAATATGCATATATGCAATATGTACAACTTGCATGAAAATGAGTAAATTTGGCTCCCAAACCATGAACTTGTTTTGGTAGTGTTTTCACCTTTGTCAAAGGATAAAGATGTTTTTAGGAAATGTGATAAACAGGTTCATTTAAACCTTGTTTTTGAGAACATTGGTTTTGAGAAAGTTAAAAAGTGAGAAACATGCTTTTACTTTGGAAAGTATGTAATATAAATATGATGTTGGTATTTGAAAAGACAAAACAAAACAAAACAAAAAACCCTCTGAGGAAGCAATAATAAGAATCTATTTTATGAGGCCTGGCTCCCTAATTCCCCAGTCCCTTAGTAAAAGTTTTAAAATTATGGCCTGCCCAGGTAAACTATCATTGAACAAGGAGATCCAAGTACTGATCCCCCTGTGTCTCTCATGGAGAAACAGATATTCTGCAAATGGTGACATGTAAATCATAAAATAATCTCAGTGCTCTTTTCAGGTCAGGGGAAGAAAATCTTCCTAATAGCAGTTACTGATATACCAATTTTGACTGAGAGATGGCTAATGCAGCAAAAGGCTGACTGTTTCTATAATACAGCGTGCAGGGTGTGTCCCTAAACCCTTTTTCTTCCTCCTTAGTTTATTTCCTCAGCTTGTTGATGTTTCTCTATATTGTCTACTCTTTGGTGTCCTGAACCTAAGGCCAGTGATGGCAATTAGTATTGAAAAAAAGTCAGGGCAGAAAATGTAGCTAAAGTATTAAAACTTAACTGACCATCAGATCACAACCATTGTGGCCTACTTCAATAACTCTTAAATGTGGATTAAAAGATGATAATGATGGGTTTCTGGAAGCTAGAGCAATGATTTTAAAGGGAAGGTCTAAAGCAGGAGGATTCCAAGAAGTCTTAGAAACAAGAGCAAACATTGGGACAGACTTACAAAATGTGAAGAAAATATTTGGAAAACCAGAAGCTCCATGGGTCCCACTTAATATTTAAAGGAAGAAGACGCTGACTTTCTAGCAGGCCAAGAGCTAATAACATAGAGATGAAAGATATGATCAAAAATTTAAAAACAATAGACTGCAAAAAAATAGCACCAATTCTTTCAGGCTATTGAGCTCAGAATTCAGAGAATGAAAACTTTGATGGCCTGGGCTTTATTGAAAAACAAAATATGAAAAACCATATCAGCTTTTGTTAGTACCAATTAGAAAGCAATTTGGAAAGATTAAATGGGCATGAAAATCACATTCATAAAGATGTAATGGATTTACATGTAGAAAGAATAGAACAAGGTAAGAAATATTAATGAGAATTGTATCATCAAGAGAATAAACTAAACTATGCAGCATTATAGCTGCTAGAGAAAAAAACTGAGCAATTAAGAGACGAAAATGATTGCAGAAATAGCACAAGATAAATATTACACTTTTAAAATTAAATATTAAATCAGAAGCGTTTTCTTTAAACACATGTACACACATTCACAACATAGTCATTATTTGCTCTTTAAATGAATAATGATAGGTTGTCAGTGGTAGAAATCACCTTGTGTGTACATTGAAACTAAATAAATAAAGATGAAGTTTAAAAATCCAAAAATGATTCTTACCAAAATCTAAGGGAAAACAGTATGTTTAACTATAGTGAACATATTCTGAGGAATGGAGCTGCCCTAACTAGTGTTTAAGAATAATTCAGAATCTACTTCAGAGGAATTAATAGTTTGGAAATTATCATACGAAGTTCCTGAACCACTGAGAGGGACCCAAGATATTTATTTTATGGCTAATTAGTTCAGAACTCATGTTCTAGTTTGCAAGTGGCCAGAATGTGATAATCCAGAAATAGAACAGTTTTTAAAATGGGGAATTTATTAAGTTGCAAGTTTACAGTTCTAAGGCTGTGAAAATGTCCAACTTATGGCAAAGCACCAACAAGAGGTTAGAAGGCAGGTGAAGTTCATGCTTTCTCTGTCAGCTGGAAGGGCACATGCAAAGTCTCCTAGCTTTCTCTCCTGGCTTCTTGTTTCATGACGCTCCCGCGGGGCATTTTCCTTCTTCATTTTCAAAGGTCTCTGGCAGTGTGGGCTCTCAAGCTTTTTTCAAAATGGTTCCCTCGTAAAGGGTTCCAGTAAGCAACCCCACCTTGAATGGGTGGAGACACATCTTCATGGAACCCATCTAATCAAAATTATCACCCACAATTGGGTGAATCACATCTCTATGGAAGCATCAAAAGGTTCCCACTCAGCAATGTTGAATAGGGGTTAAAGAACTCGGCTTTTTGAGGGTATACAACAGATTCAAACCAGCACAATTGGACTAAAGATAATAATGTCATGTGGAATGTACATGTACCTTCTAGCCCTACAACAATAGGGAGCAGAGAAAAGTGAAGAAGGACTATTAAAAACAGATATAAAGAGATAGTGTGTGTGCGTGTGTGACCGAAAGAGTAAATGAATGAGTATGTATGTGTTTGCCAGGGAGTGCACTGGACTTGTTTTCTGTGACTTGCCCCTCCCCTCCATCCCTGCCCCCGCATATGAATGAAATGAACAATCAGAAAGTAGAGAGAGAAGCTGATAAATAGCCCATCATAATACACAGGAGCGAAAACATTGAGGGTGCACCAAAGGCAGTGTTCACAGTCTGTGGGACTCCAGTACCATCACTCTAAGAAGAGAAGTCATCCCGGGCCCAAATCCTACCCCAAAAGAAAAAACACACATATGCTCAAAATATTGATGACCTCAGGCAGCAGAATATTTTTCTGGAGCAGTCAGTGTGTGGAGAAGGAGAGATGTAGTGCCCCAGTGGAGACCAACTAGCATCCCCCAGACAACAGCCTCTACACCAATGCCAAGAGCAGCACCATTTCTGCCTTTGATGGAGGTTTGGAGTCCAGCTCAGAATACAAACCTCCATCAGAGTCCTTGACGATGTTATTGGTATAAAAGGAAAATGGGGACAGATTTTTAGGCAGTCTTTGGCATGTTTGGGGTTCAAGTTATGATCAGTCCATTCCATTAGAATGCATGTCTCCCAGAGCTGTCTAATGGAAACGAATTGAAATATCTGTATACAAATAGAAAAGAGGGCACAATAGGAGAGGCCTAGGAGATCCGTGACTTTCTTAGTAGGTTTGTAGACAAACCAAATTAAATCAATTGAATAATATATTTAGGTGAATTATAGATCCATGGGAAACCAGGGCATTTTTATGTATCAACTACAGAGAGAATAGGAAACTGAAAATAATACAAAATAAGATATAAACTTAAAAGTGTGTTGAATTACACAAAATTAATTTGGACAAGCAAAAGAATTGAAACTATATTGCTTAAATAAACAAAATCAATTAAATGTAATGCTAAACTCTAATGACTAGAGCAGCTTTTAGGATACAACCTTTTGGGGCATAAGAGTAGAAGGTCAATGTAGGGACATAAATTAAAACTGATGGACACCTCCAGACTTCATAGAGGAGAAAGGGAAGGATTTAACTAGGTGGGCAGGGAAGGATTAGATTAAAAACTTAAATGACAACCAGTTATCAGAACTGGAATGATGAAAATTTTTGCAAATAGATAAAATGTGGGTGAGGACCAAAGAAAAATCCATCAATTTCTTATGACCATAGGATTGTCATAGCAACAGGTGATATGATTGCAATGGGTTAGCTGAAACTGATCAAATTATAAGTAAACTATGTTTTAGTTTCCCAGCCTTATCACATATGGTTTTGAGGCTAGGAGAATCCAAAAACATGATGATATTCAGTTGTCAGTTTCAGTTTGTCCCCAAAGTCTAAGTCTTCCAATCCTTGAGTCCTTGGCTTTTCTGACACCGGGCAGTGCACATGGCAGCATCTTCTTCTTTCTCTTTCAAGATCTGTTGACTTCCAGCTTCTGGCTACTCTCTGTGGCTTCCTCTATGTCTGAATTTTATTCTGCTTATAAAGGGCTCCAGTAATCCAGATTAAAGCCCAACTTGATTCAATTGGGTCACACTTTAACTGAAGTAACATCTTGCAGAGATATTATTTACAATAGGTCCATACTTACCAGTACGGGAACCAAGACCAAGAACATGTCTAAGCTAGTATACACAATTCAACCCACCACAAACTATTTCATTTTTAAATATAACTCACAAAAATATTAGAGATCCAGATGAAAATCATGAATTATAACTAAAGCCTTGATGACATTGTATGATCAAGAAATACAAGCTTACTTGACAAAGAAAGAGATGGACGAAATTAATCAAAATCATGGGAGGACAAGGAGAGATTTGTAACTCAAATACAGTTGTTCTTTTTTGGACTAGGGTCAGAGAATTAGCAAGAAAGAGCTGTGATTCAGTAGGAAATTGCAAAAAATGTATAGAACTAAAGATTGGAGGGGTAGAAAAATGAGCATATCCAGCTATAACTATAGGTATCATGTTGAATATAATATTAACTTCTGGAGTGAAAATGACTTGCAGATCATTAGTGATGACTATACTTGAGTAATGAGTAGATGAAATGAAATGAAGATGGTTACTTAACAACCAATACCAAATTATGACTAATACCAGAAATATCACTTCAACAGTATAGATATACAGAGATTTTGAAAATGGTGGTACATGTTAGGAGAAGAATTACCTTGTGGAATCTTGAAATTAGAACTATAGAATTTGAGGAAGCATGTTAGTTATTGCAGTCAGAAGTAAATGTTACCAGAGGAAAGCAAACCTGCTTTAGTTCACATGTACAGTTCACTACATAATATTTAGAAAAAGCTTGGGTACCAACTATCAACTTTATCAAAATCAAGGCTGTTAATTTATTTAACATATAAGAAGACCAAATTTAGGCTGGTGAACTTGATAAGATTTAGCATTAAGTGGTTGCACACAATAAGCAATTTAGCAGAAAAAATCATAATAAAAATATACCCTCAAAAAGATGGGCACTATGGATTTAATTGGTACCTGGGCTAAGTCTGACAAAATTACATAATTCAACCAACCTAAAAACGTTATTAAAAAAAATGCTGTGAACATCATGACACATCCTGCCAGACTCTGCGAACCATATAAGACTTACAGAGGAAAGATTTTTATAAAGCACTGGCATTATGTAGTTTCTGTTTACAGGCATCTTTGAGCCCATGAAAACCCAGAAAATGAAAATACTATGAAAATTATGTAGACAGAACTCATGCAAAAGGAATTTACTGCTCTTAACTTGTGGATAAAGACATTAAAACCTTTAAATAGAGACCATGAAACAATGGTGACAATGTAAGAATAAACAGAACAAATAAGGCTTCATAAAAGTGAGTTTGAATCTTATAATTTGTATATACATTTCTATAAAATGCTTTAATCCTGTCTCTTTTAATATAAGCTTGTATTGATATTATTTCCATTCAACTTCACCAAACTGTAAACATATAATTCTTAAGAAATCTTATAAACATGTTTATTTAAAACTCATTTTGAACATGTTTGGGAGAAAAGTTAAAATTGTGTTTTACCTTAAAAGTGAGCAATATGATGTAGAGCTGTGCTCCAGTAGCCATGTTTCCTGAAAAATGATTGTACAATGATATAGCTTTCACAATGTGACTGTGTGATTGTGAAACCCTTGTGTCTGATGCTTCTTTATCTACCTTATAGACAGATGAGTAAAACATATGGATTAAAAATAAATAAATAATAGGGGAAACAAATGTTAAAATAAATTTAGTAGATTGAAATGCTAAGTGATCAATGAAAGGAAGGGGTAAGTGTACGGTATGTACGAATTTTTTTTTCTGTTTTCTTTTTATTTCTTTTCCTGAATTGATGCACATATTCCAAGAAATGATCATGATAATGAATATACAACTATGTGATAAAAAAGAATGCTCATATTGCATGCTGATTGGTTTTATTAATAGTTTTTTTTAAGTGATCAATGTGGACATTTGAAAGAAAACTTGAAATAGCACTAATAAAGATCTATGCTTGGACTCCTGACTGCTGAAACCCTCAGTCACAAAGCAAAAACTTTAGCATTAAGGTCCAGCCAGCCATTCTGTCATTGGTCAGAATTCATGGAGCATCCCTGCCCCTCTCAGGAAAATGCTGAATAGAGTTTACTTCAGCCTGAGACAACAGGTCATGAGGATACTTTGACCTCTTTATTCAGACCAGAGGAAGAATATCCTGCAAACAAAGGTCACTCTGCAATAGCCCGGGCAGTGATGGACTGACCATTTCTAATAATTGAGTTGTCCCTGTAGTCTTTTTCTTCTCCCCACTAGCTTATACTATCCTTATCTGGATGAAGAAAAATAAATGAAAATGTGGCATTTAGAAATGTGTGTCTGTGTGATATTGACAAATTTTCATTTTTTATATTTCCTACCCTTTAGCATCCCAACCCTGAAAATATTATTTTTAACTTTGAGTCAATAAGAAGAACTCAGCAATTTTACTCCTAGCTGTATACTCAATATATATGCATACACATATTCACTAAAATATACAGTAAAAGCAGCAATATCCCTAATAGCCAAAAACTGGAAATAATCCAATTGCTCATCACTAGAAGGATGAATAAGTAAATTGTGGTATAATCCATTGTATGGAACATTATATAGCAATACAAATGAACACATTAATACTGCTTTTGTGACCAAAACTCAGAAAGATAATGTCTAGTGAAAGAAATCAGATAAAAGTGTATGAAATGTATGCTTTCCTTTCTGTAAACTTCAATCCAAGCACAGGTGATCTACAGTGTTAGAAATTAGAATAGTGGTTTCCGTTGGGGTAGTTAGTGGTTGGAAGGGGACAAAAGGAGGTGCAAGTTGTGTTCTGTTTTCTGATTTGTGTGAGCAATGGTTCCCTTCACTATGTGAAAAATTCAAGAATTTCTACTTTTATTGTGTATACACATGCATACACAAAAGACATTCAGTAAAGAATTGCCAAAATAAATATCACTGATATAAACCATTAAAGTGAGTGTGTTATCTCAAGTGACATGTATTGAAGAGAACCAGAGTTTCTCTTTGTGATATCTACAACTTCCAATTTGGACTATTAATGAAAAATTGTCAACTAATTAATCAACAAAAATCCAGGTGCTATTTAAATAGGCAAAATTTTTTTAAAAATTCAATAATTTTAAATTAATTCTTTATTATTCCCTTAATTTATTTGTCCATCACTGGACTGGAAATTCCATTAGGGAAACGGTTGAGTTTTTAAAAAAATCAGTGTCTAGTAAAGAACTTAGCAAAGAATAGATATTCAGAAATACTTGTTAACTTAGTCTCATATGGTGCTAATTATTTCTGTCAAGAGATTAATAGAAAATAATGTCAGACATTTGTAACTATTAAATGAACATTGAAGAGCAGGGATTAAAATCTAATTTTGGAAATAAAAGATTTCTTACAGAAAATAATACTGGACTAGGTATAGAGTAGATAGCATCAAAATTGGACTTTCTATTTTCAATAATCTTATATGAATATTTAATTAATATTTAATCTTTCTGCATTTATCTTTTCTGATCAGGGGCTTACTGTGAAGTTTCCTTTAATCCTAATGAAGAAGGCCTTATTCTCCAAGGGAAAGCAGACCAGAAATTAGTCACTTTTCAGCAAAGCAAGTACTTTCTATGTTAAATTTTGTTGAAGTACACGTTTTACTTGTGCTATATAAAAAGTTAACATTTTCATAATAGACTATGGTTACAATTGAGCTTAGAGTTCAGAATATAACTTCTGAATTTTCTTCTATTCTGTCCTCCTGATCATAAATCTTCGATATGACCTTTTCCTCCTAATAAACTACTGAAAGCTTGTCTTTTCCATCTACCCAAAACCCAGGATATGATGTTCCAGTGCTGAATTCTCTTCATAAGTATGACTCAGAATTACTTTAGGAAAAATATTGTTTAATTTATTTCTGAATTATTTTACTAAATAACATTCAAAATACAGTATTTTACTAAATAATGCCGCAACTTACAAAACTCATTTTTCATTTGTAGTATTTCTCCACATGTAAAATTATTTATTTCCTTTGACTCATGGTAAATGAGGGAACTCAAGAATAAAACAAAATTTCAAATTCTCCTTGTTTCTCAGTCCCAACGTCTATTCTGAACTTGAGAGTTTACTGTTCTGGTAACCCCATCCATTCTATTATTTACAAATTCAATAAGTGCTCTATAGTTGTTTTTTTTAATCAATAATCAACTACAGGGACTTAATACTAAACACTACACTTTCCAAATTTTATAGCTCATAACAGCTTGCTACATGTGGCTTTTAATATGCTTACTTTCCAAAGGTAGGGAATCCAGACTCAGGGCCAATGTAACAGTGTTAAAGGGCAGACAAAACGAAGTAAGCCCTGTCAACAAATGCTGCCAAGAAATAATTATGAAAGCATCTTTTATATATCCTAGATTCTTTTAGAAAAGCAAATTTAAAACATGAATAAAAATATACCTCATGTATTTTACAGATGCATTGTGATATATAGAAGTCATCTCAGCAAATGAAAATACCTTATGTCAATTTTTCTAAACGTCTTATTAATATGTCCAAATATCCTTAATTGTTATTTTGCTAAGTTTTCAGGGAGGAGCTCTTTAAAAGCTGTACCAGATCTACTGTATGCGCCATTCCAGACATGCTTCAGCCCATCTGCTCAGAGGCCCTAAGCTATTTGCCTTTTTTATTGGATGAAACTGTCCCAGTTTAGGTTTGCATAATTTCTTGGGTCATAGATCATGGTGTTGGCCTTATCTCCTAAACCTGCTGATTTTCTCAGCTTTACCTGGAATCAAGGAATAGGTTCTGGCTTGAGCTTGTTGATGCATTCTGCAGCTCCAGTTGTGGGAGCCAATTTGTTCCAACCGTGTTTACTTGAGGTTGTAGCTTTCATAGAAATTACCTGGCAGGACTGGGTTAACACAACCCAGAAGTGCAGAGGGAATGAAGTTGTTGGGGGAACATGCATAGAGAGATGTAGGGTATAATAAGGAGCTGTATGATAAAGTATTCTGATTATATTTTTGTTGAACCACTAATAAGCCTTTGTAATTCCATGTAGCCTTTTCAGAAATCCCCTGCGTCTGAGCAACCAGATGTGTTTACTTGAAAATCTGTGGCAATCTCTATAATTTTCTGAATTTGCTTTCCTTCTTTTCCTTCCTCACCTCCCTATTTCCCTCAGGCAACATTCCTTGAAGTTGAAGTACAATAGTAGCTGACACAGGCTTACCTTGGGTAAGATAAACATTATACAAGTGTATAAGTGTTAGAATCACCCAATTCTCCAAGGAGTTCTCATTCTTTTTATGAGAGAATAGTATTAAAAACAAAGATATGGGCATTAGATGTATTCATTGCTACTGAGGTACTGCTGTTTCAACGCCCTTTCAGCTGACAGAGCAAGGAAATAAATGTGTATATAATAACTGGTGTAAATACACATATCTACAAATACTTTAACCGTCTGTATATACATATTAAGGTAAACATGAGTCATACCACTGTCTCTAACTTTAATTCATTACCACAAGTATCATTGAAACCTCCTTCTCTTACTTATCTGTAACCACCCACTTCAATGGTGAGATACGTGACTTTCACCATCTGACGTCCATTTACTTAATTGCTTTGGTTCCATTATTCATGTATACTGGTTACAGACCTGCAAAGATCTGTTGGTTTTGACAGATGCACACTGTTGTGTGATAATCATTACAGTGTCATAAAGAATAGTTTCATCACCCTAAAGTCTCTGAGTTTTACCTGTTCAATCCTCCCTTACCTCCCCATGGAAACCTCTGATGTCTAATTTTTTATTATCTCTATAGTTTTGCTCTTTCCAAAATGCCATACTTTCAGAATCCTACAGTATGTAACCTTTTTAGACTTTCTTCTTTCACTTAGAAATATGCATTTAAGATTCTTCTGTATCTTTTCATGGATTTGACACCTCATTCTTTTTTATGGGTGAATATCACAACATTGCTTGAATGAACCACAGTTTGTCCATTCACCTACTGGAGACTTCTTGATTAGTTTCACTTTTTGATGATAATGAATAAACATCTATAGACATTATGTAAAAGTTTTTTGTGGACATTAATTTTCAATTCACTGGGTTAATACCTACGTGTGCCATTGCTGGAACATATGGTAAGATGATATTAGCTTTGTAAAAAAACTGCCAAGTTGTTTTCCAAAGTGATTGTACCATTTTGAATGTCCCCTAGCAATGAATGAATGATTTTGTCCCTCTGAATTCTTGACGACATATAATATTGTCAGTTTTTCGGTTTTTTTTTTATTTTAGCCATTCTAATAGGATGTAGTAATGTCTCGTTTTAATTTGAAATTACCTAATGACATTTGACGTTGAGATTTTTTTTCACGTGCTTATCTGCCATTTGTTTCTTTAGTGAGCTGCTTGTTCAGATCATTTTTCCAATTGTAATTGAGTTGCCATGTGCATTTTCAGCTGAGAGAGAAGCCCTGAACTTCATTCCTGGATGGATGCCTTTGATTGGACATTTCTATAGACTTGTTTTAATTGGGACATTTTCTCGACCTTAGAACTGTAAATTAGCAATTTATTAAATTCCCCTTTCAAAACCATTCCGTTTCTGGTATATTGCATTCTGGCAGCTAGCAAACTAGAACAAGGGGTAATTTTCAATTTTATCCTGGACATTTTTCTATTATGTTAGGTAATATCTGGACACTATATATTTGTTTATTTTTATTTTTGCAGACTGTTACCCTGTTTAGGTCTATCATAAAGATTCTTTCTGAACTAGTTCTCTTGGCCATGGTTCCACTAATTTGTGAATTTTCAAAACTTTTGTGGGTTATTTTTGCTTGTGCTAGATTTATGTGGTGCCACTATAGCTCAGGCTGGTTTCTGCTGCTGCTCCTGAGAGTTGCCTATGGGTAGGGAGGGGAGTCTCAGGTATATGGGGATCAAGAGACTTTCTGGGTGGGGCATTTGTTGTATGGCATCACCCTTGCTGGTGTCTTCAGACGACCTCAGTATTTTCCAATAGAGAAAAGGAATTCCGGGGCTATGGGAGCAAAAGAGCTTCCCAATTTGAGCCACTTGTTTTAATGGGTCACTCTTGCCATTGCTCTGGCATCTTTTAATGGATGAGGGAAGTCTAAGGTCTGGCAGGAAGGGAGAATACTTACCCTGACTCTTATTGTTAGTAGTGCTCCTTGATGCTGCTGGTCAATGTTGCATCCTGTTCAATAATGTAAGGGAGGAGTTTTCTTTTGTTATCTGAGTGTTGGGAAAGCCAGGTCTGTGTCACCTCCTTCTCTTGGGTGGAAAGTAGCATCCTTCCAGTATACTGTTCCTTCAGTTCTGAGGATCCCAAGCCTGTGTGGCCTTCTCTTACTACCTTTCCAGGTTCTCCTTTGGTTGCTTCTTGAATTATTTCCAGGGTTTGTAGTTGTTCTTAATGGGGAGGAGCAGGGAGAAACTAGTCTATTCCATATTGTCTGGACCTGTGATCAGAGTTGGTATATGCACTTTTTAAAAAAGCCCAGCTTGCCCCAACTCAGTTGTGGCAGTTTACAAAAGCTGCCAAAATGCAATGTACCAGAAATGGACTGGCTTAACACAGGGATTTATTAGCTTTCAAGTTATAATTCTAAGGTCATGCAAATGTTCAAATTAAGGCCTCAATGGGAGGACACGTCCTCTGAAGAAAGACTGCTGGCATCTGGGTCACCTCTGTTACATGGGAAGGCACAGGCTGGCATCTGCTTGTTCTTCTCTCCCAGGTTTTATTGCTTTCAGCTTCTGGCTTCAGTGATTCTCTCAGATTATGTGGGTGTGTCCTTGTCTCTCAGCTTCTCTAGGGGCTTTTACTCTGTGCTCTGTTAATTCCATCTTTTAGCTTCTGTTAGGTTTCTGGGCTTTCTCTGTCTTTTATCCTCTCACAAAAGACTTCAAGAAAAAGATTAAGACTCACCTTGAATAGGGTGGGTCACAACTCAATTGAAATAACCTAACCAAAAGGTCCCACTCAAGATCTGCACCCAAAGGAATGATTAAAGATAATATCTCCACACCATTCATCAGCAATTTCATTTCCTGTATTTATTCAAGAAAATGAAAGCAAAAATGTGAACAAACATGTTTCAAAACTGATTTATTTATAAAAAAACAGAAACTGAAAACTGCTAAGAGATACTCTATATGAAAAAGAGAAACATAATAGCATATTTGTGTATCAGAATACTAATTAGCCATAAAAAGAATAATATATTGATATTCAAAACAAGGATAAATTTCAAAAACATTATGCTGAGTGAAAATTGTTACATAAATAATACATACTGTATGGTTCTATTATAAAAGTTCTGGGAGAAGTAAAAGATGCATGCCTGTGCCAGTTTGAAACTGTCATGTACCTCAGAAAAGCCATGTTCTTTAGTTGTGATTAAATATTGTTGGGTAATCTTTTTGATTAAGTTGTTTCTATGGAGATGGGACCCATGCAATTGTGGGTAGGACCTTTTGATGGTGCATTGGTTTGTTAATGCTGCTAGAATACAACATACCAGAAATGGATTAGCTTTTATAAAGGGAATTTGTTAAGTTACAAGTTTACAGTTCTAATGTCATACAAATGTCCAAACTAAGGCATTCAGGTAAATATACCTTGACTCAAGAAAGGCCAATCTGGTAAAACACATGGCTGGTGTGTGCTGGTCCTTTGGCTTCTCCTTTCCAACAGCTTCCCCCAGGACATTTTCTTTCTGCATTCTAAATGTCTGGGTCTCATGTTAGCTCTGAAGTTTTTCCAAAATATTTCCCTCTTAAAGGACACCAGTAAATATCCCACCTTAAATGGGTGGAGAAACATCTCCATGGAATCTACTTAACCCAGCGCATGAGATTTTGTACTGTTTTAAACTTGATACTGTATTTTATTGTTACTGAGATTGCTTAAGGCATTATGATACTGTAATGGAATTAATGTATTTTGTATATGGAAAGAACATGTCTTTTGGGGGTCCGGAGGGTGAAATGTCCCAACTTGAAACAGCTGTGTATCCCAGAAAACTCAAGTTGTTTAATTCTGATTCAATATTGTTGGGTGGGATCTTTTTGATTAAGTTGCTTCCATGGAAATAAGGTGCACCAGGTTGTGGGTGGTAACTTTTGATTAGATAGTTTCCATGGAGATGTGTCTCTATCCATTCAAGGTGGGTCACTTACTACAGTCTCTTAAATGGGAACCATTTCGGAAAAAGTTTCACAGTCAGCACACACACAGACATTTGGAGATGCAGAAAGGAAATGCCCCCAAGAAAGCTGTTTGCAACCAGAACCCAAAGGACCAGCAGATGCCTAGCCATGGGCCTTCCCAGATTAGCCTTTCTTGAATCAAGTATTTGTATCGGTTTGTTAAAGCTTCCAGATGCTATATACTAGAAATGGAATGGCTTTTATAAAGGGAATTATTACATTATAAATTTGCAGTTCTAAGGCCAGAAAAATATACAAACTAAGGCATCCAGGAAAAGATACCCTGAATCAGGAAACGCTGATATCTGTCACATGGGAAGGCACATGGCTGGCATCTGCTGGTCTTTGTTCCAAGTTTCATTGCTTCCAGTTTCTGATGTCAGTGGTTTCCTCTCTAAGGGTCTGTGGGCCTTCACTTACCTCCACCAGGATGCAACTCTGGATTCTGGCTTGCTCAGCATCTCAAGGGAGGGCTCATGGCAAGGTCTGTTGTGCTCTACCTGTATCTGGGCATCTGCTTTTTCTGTCAGCACTCCAAGCATTTCCAAACATCCATGTCTCCGTCAGCTCTGAAGTAACTGTTCTCTAAACATCTGTATCTTAGGTTCCTCCAAAGTGTTCCCTCTTTTAAAGGATTCTAGCAAAGTGATCAAGACCCACCTTGAATGGGTGAAGTCACTTCTCCATCTAATCAAAAGGCCACACCCATATTTAATTGGGTGTGTCACATCACCATGGAAACAATTCAATAAAAGTTTCCCACCCTAAACAATAGGTCTGGCTCCATAAGATTGGATCAGGATTAAACCATGGCTTTTCTGAGGTACATAATAAACCTGTACAATATCTTTCTTCAGATACCTTACAGAGTGCATTTCTATGGCCTAAGAACTGTAAATTTGTAACTTAATAAATTCCCTTTATAAAAGCCAACTCCTCTCTGGTTTATGGCGTTGCCAGCAGCATAAACAAATTAAAACAGTACCTTTGCCAAAATTTATGCAATTAAGATATATGTATTTCATTGTACATAAATTTTACCTTAAAAATTATAAATATTATACTTTTGTTAATAATTTGCATGAATAAATATTTAGAGGAACTTATACTGACATTTGTAACTTAAATTTTATGGATATATAAAACTAAATGGTTTCCACGGATGATCAGCACATGGAATAATGGAAAGATATGTATTAAAATAAGTTTACAAATTTTAAATGCAGAACTTATGCAGTGGTTGTTGGAATGTTGAATGTAAAATTCTTTAATTCTTTCAGCATTACTGTACGCTTGCAAATTTTAATAACAAAACACTGAAGAATAACAAATTTTGTTTACCTTTGACATTCACTGACTGAAATTTCCTAATGTCTTCTTTTGGATAATTAACTCACTATTATATACAGTTTTTATTCTCTTTCTCCTTCTCATGGTAAGATATCCTGTAACATTATTAATGCTTGCATCCACACAAGCATCTTCCTCAATCAGCAGATGGCTGCATGATTCGCTTTATCTTGCGCTGTTAAACATTTTCCTGATTTCAGCCTTCTGAATGTTTGCAGCTTGATTGTATCTCACAAAAAAATTGGTAAATTTTTAACCAGAACTTCTTGAATAAAATGTTTTAACTGAAGGTATTAATATTATGTTTCCAGTTTTCACATAGTGGAGGGCTGATGGGAGATATTAGGGACCATAAAGAGGTTATCACATCATATCATGTGACAAAACATTGTGATGCATGCTAACTCTACTTTTGATCATCCTTGTTTTGATTAGACAGTTCTTAAAATTGAAACTTTTAACATGCATTTATATTAAATTATAACTAATCCAAAAAGAGAGCTAAATAACTTCAAATTTTAAAATGAAACTGCTCACTCTAGCAGGACCTCACAAAATATATTAGGGTTTCTCCAACAGCAGTTATTCATATTTTTATAACTCAATGCCAACTGTATCTTAGAAATAGTATCTTCCTATTTTCTTTGGTAAAAAATACCATTGAGAAGTAGATTTTGAGTGTATTTTTTCTCCATATGTTAAGCTCTGCATTATGTTGTGTTCTATTAACATTTTGATGAACATAAGAAACAGGTACTATTTGTACAATATTTGAAATGCGAGGATTGTATTTCTACAGTGTTCTGGTGACTTTTCAGTATCTAGCATTGCTAGCATGGTGAACTTTGCTGGCACTAGACAAATATTTAGCATCACTAAGTTGTAGCCCTAACAACTATTATACTATTCTGCAGCAATCTTTTCCTTTTCTAAAATATGGAAATAATTGGTCATTAAAACAGGTCTTAAAGGAATAACATTTTAAATCTCAAAGCTACTTACTACTCTTCTGCCTTTGCATCAACCTCCTCATTTCAAATATTTATAAATCTGAAATGAAGTAATTTTCTTCTGGTAAAAACCATCTTCTCTTTTTGCATGCAATATCTTACTATTTTATTATAGCAGTTAAAATTGAGACACTTGCTGATCCCCAAATCTGTACTGTTGTTAAATGCACTAATGATGTATTTAATATGCATTGTATCTAATTTATATCTCTTGTTCTAAAATGGGTTATTAAACAACCATGCAGAGGTAAAGTATAATTGATGTTTTTATTAGAATGAATTATTTTATCAAAATTAAAAAATAAATCTGGTAACAGTTATAGACCAACACATTAGCAGCTAAGAGATTTATGAATCCATTGAAATCCTTAAGTGTCAAATTGTTTATATCTAGATGAAGCTTACTAATGTTTTGGAACAAACTGACAGTTATATTACTAAATGGCAACTATTTGCTTAATACTAAATAGACTGCCTAGTGTCATTAGTTCTTAATTACTGATAGTGAAAAATGTTAAAATAGTTTTAAGTTCCTAAAAATATAGCAAAATATATTCCTTTATCTTTGGTACTATATATGGCCACATCCAAGGATTAATTTCTGAAATACTGCCATCTGGTGGTGTTTCTTGGAGAGCATCTAAAAGTCATTTATTACATGAACTTTTGTAAAGAACAAAAATTGCCCTCTAATGAGGTAACACCTAGACCTAAGTGAATACCATGGAAACCTAGAGAAGAATAACTTTTATCTTATTAAGTGTGAAACATCTACTCAGTGTTCATCTAGATAAGGAGTTCTAAGTGATGTCTCAGAAGCAGAAGATTGTATCTCATTTGCCTATATAGATGTATATACATCTGTGAATAGGAAACAATTCAAGAAGATTTTTGATCAAATACTAAGGAATAGGATCCCTGAAGAGAAAACCCTCTATTTTGTCTCCACTCAATTCATTTCAATCAATAAATACTTATTTAATAATTTTTATATAAATATTACACATTACTCAGCAAACAAACATTGGGGCAGTGGCTATTCTTTGCTATCATTTTGGCTCCTAATGGAGTTAGGTATCATTTACATCATGGGACTATCAATTTCCAGGGGATGTGTTCTTATTCTGACACGGTTGAGTTGGTTGATGCTTCAGGATCATTTAAATTGTGCAGATTGAGTTCTCCCTTTAACCCAGCAACAAAAATGAAACTAAAACTCAAGAGTTTTAGATGCAAAGAGAAATGTTTATAAAATTAATGGAAGCGGTATACCAGAGAACTTACGAAATTTAAGAGAATCCATTTAGTTCCATGAGAGAATATCAGGTATCAGGAGCACCATTTTATTTGTTGCATAGTAATACTAACTCACTGCAATAAATGAAAACTCTTGAGTGAGGATACTAAATTCCTTTTGGAGGGAATAATGGTTGCTTAAATCTTCTAAATGTGTGTTTGTATTATGCAGGGAATGGAAAGGAGCTAATTGTTTTTTGGTTTACTCTATTTCTATCTAGCAATTTCTTTACATTGATTAACTTTGAGATAAGGAATAAAAAGATGCACAATTGAAGAAAAGAAGAATCACATATTTTGGGGATATGGTGAGAAAACAAAGTATAAGCAGAAGTTTGACCATTTTCCTTCTCAAATCCAAGTTGAAGATAAATATGAGGATAATTCAGGTTGATGAGGCAATGGTATTATGGTTAAGGGAAATTAAAAAGCAATGAAATTAAATTCCTTTTAAAAACTCAAGCCCAGGCTAGAAGATCAAAGGATCTTCTAGAGGAAGTGAGTGAAAACTTACTATCTATAGCTACAAAAGACAGATACAAAGCCAATATAAAGAAAAATTTAACTTACTGTCAGTTTCATTTTATCACCAAAAGTGACTGCTTGTTTACCTTATTAATTAGATTGATGCCAAATTAAGCCCAACTGTCTCAAAAAAGCACAGGATAAATATTTTTTTCACTTTAGAATATAGGGAAAAGGATGTTTGACATTATTTGAAGACCACTTCAAGAACTTTATAGAAATTTTTGGCAAAATTACCATCTCCTATTTTTTTTTTTTTTGTATTTTCACCTATGCTGAATGGTGGGGGGTCACATTTCATTTTCTTTTTCCAGGTGAGTATCCCATTATCGCAGCACCATTTGATGAACTTTTGCTTTGTGTGTGTGTGTGTGTTTGCTTGTTTGTTTTGGGGAAGTCCATGGACCGGGAATCGAACCCGGGTCTCCTGCATGGGAGGCGAGAATTCTACCACTGAACTACCGGTGCACCCCAAGCTATCTCCTTTTGAATCCATAACTTCTGATATGTTAATTCAAATGATCAATCATATAACTTTATGGTTCATTTGGTAAAGATACATTTATCACAGAAATATGAAAGTATTAAGAAAGTTTAGCTTAGGGAAAGAGAAGTTTCATGCTCTTTTGCACCAAGAGGTTGTCTAGACATTTTATAAAGCACTAAGAGCATCTGATAGATTGCAAATATAAGAAGAAGGCCTGCAAACACGTTTAAGATATGCTTAGACTTTAGAAACTGAAGGAGAAGGAAGCATTTTCAAAGTCCTATCAAAGTAAAATGCCCTTAAGCTTTGAGGATTGAAGCAGTTTTCAAACAATAAAAGGAAAACTCCTTATGAGGCAACATTGCCCTTACACTCAAACTACCCTTTTATTTTCTGTAGTGGAAATTAATGTGAAACTATCAATGAACTTAACCTTGTAATAAGTTCTGCTTATATCTTTGCCAAATGTTTTGTGCTTCTCAGCAGCCAGTTCAAAAAATTCGAGTGCGTTCACTTTTCATTATGAAACCTTAATCATAGAGAAACTTCAGTATTTTCCTTCTGGATTGAACCCCTGACCATGAGACATAATCAAGAACATTACTGCCCTTCCTTTTCATGTCTTCAAAGGCTGAATTAGAGTAAGCAGAAGAATTATTTGGAATAAATACAATGTTGATATTAACAGAAACCAGAGATCTATTTTCATATGAGTGATGAAACCTCAATGAATGAACAGTATTATTAGCTCAAGATAATATTTGAAGTTAATCCATAATGTAAAAGAAAACCCCTTTTGATAGCTAGATAATCAAACACACGATTAGAGATGAATAACTGAAAAAGAAGTGTCAGAAATATGCCACCTGATAAAAACACCAAAATGCTTTTTCACATAGAAAGTAAAACTGATATGCATATAGCATTTATATATAATATATATGATGCATTTAATTATATTATAGCGTTGTGTACTATAGGGGCATTTTGTACCTGAAAAACTGTCTATATTAATTTTATTAATATCAATATATATATATCAACTTACAAAATACAAAATGGATATGTTCATTTGGAAATTTAACAGGTTAAGAGTTAAATGACCTGTGTTTCTAGAAAACATGCAATTTAAAGATAATTAAAATTTCTATAATGTAATCTATATATATTTCATTATGTCAAGAGTTTTACACATAGTTTGCCATTACTTCTTAAAGTGATTTTCTTTCTATAAAACACATTTCATAGAACAGAACTGGTTCTAAACATAAAACCACAAAGAAAGCCATGTTTTTTCCTAAAGTTTAAAGCAAAAATTCCAGTGTGCTCTCAGGCTATTTAGATTTAATTATCATTCTCTCAGACAGGGTGAGAGAAGGTGTTGAAATGTCTCCTTATCACTTGTTACTGTTTTCTCAATAGTGAAAGAGTAAGAATTCTAGGAATTATCTTCCTCTGGAATAAACATTAAAATAACCTTAAATTCTTCCTTCAAAAAACTACATACTGAAACAAATATGAAATAATGAAGTACAAGCAAAATCTCTACAGAATTGTAGTTCATTTTTTTAAATAATAAAACTGATTAATCTAAAGTATTATGATTTAAAATTGTATACTTATCATGAACATATCCATACAAGAAACATGAATTTGTTTATCCATGTCATATAATTCTAGGAAAAGAACTTTGAAAATGAAGAAGTTAATTTTCAGTCTGGAAGTATTATTTACAACTTCATATAGTACCTTTCATGTGTTAGGTGTCCAGCATTCAATGAACAATATGTTTGAGCATTAAACTAAATAATATTTGGAATCTGACCAGAGTCCTCAACGTTTTTCTTCCTGTATTAAAGAAAAAGAATTGCATTCAGATGGTTGACGTCAATGAAAACCTTCATTTTATTTTTCTATAAACATTGATGAACTACTGAGAATTTGAGCAAATCTTCATTTTACTATTTGTAGCTAATTGTTAGAAATTGGGTTTAGATGGCATGGAGTCACAGATATTTACAGTAACAACTGCTATTTCCTCAACACATTTACATATTAGTGCTGAATGGAAAATGGATAATGGATAAAAAATGGAGACAAAATTAATTGGGAGAAAGGTTTTTTTTTAAAGTCACATATATGATTCCCAAAGGCTTTAATAATTTATGACATGATTTTTTTTTTACTTTTTTTTTATTGTATAATATAACATATATTCAAAGCAGAGAAAGAAAAAAGCAATCATTTTCAAAGCACTCTTCTACAAGTAGTTACAGGATAGATCCCAGAGTTTGTCATGGGCTACCACATGATACTCTGAGATTTTTCCTTATAGCTCCTCCAGAATACAGGAGGCTAGAAGGAATAAATTTTTTTTGTCATCATAAACAGCTTATTTTTCTTTTTCCTGAAAAATAACATATGCACAAAAAAGCAATAAATTTCAAAGCACAGCACCACAATTTGTTGTAGAACATATTTCAGAGTCTGGCATGGGTTACAATTCCACAATTTTAGGTGTTTGTTCTAGCTGTTCTAAGACACTGGAGACTAAAAGAGATACCAATTTAATGATTCAGCAATCATACTCATTTGTTAAATCCTATCTTCTCTGTATAACTCCACCATTACCTTTGATATTTCTCTGTATAACTCCACCATCACCTTTGATATTTCTATCTTTCTCTTTAGGGGTGTGTGGGCTATGGCCAGTCTAATTTTTCACATTGGTAGGGTCTGTTAGTAATATGGGAGATGGAACTATCCGATATACTGGAGAGACTGGGCCCTCTAGGTTTCAGGATTTATCTGGTCCAGGGGCTCATCTGGCGATTATAGGTTTCTGGAAAGTTACTCTAGTGCATGGAACCCTTGTGGAATCTTATATATTGCCTTAGGTGTTCTTTAGGATTGGCTGGAATGGTCCTGGTTGGGTTTGGCAAGTTACGATAGGTAACAATGTCTAACTGATGCTTGCTTAAGAGAGACCTCCAGAATAGCCTCTCAACACTACTTGAATGCTCCTAGCCACTGATACTTTATTAGTTATACTTCTTTTCCCTCTTTTGGTCAGGATGGAGTTGTTGATCCCACAGTGCCAGGGCTGGACTCATCCCTGGGATTCATCTCCCAGGTTGCCAGGGAGACCCTCATCCCTGAATGTCATGTTCCACATGGTTGAAGGGCAATGATTTCACTTTCAGAGTTGGGCTTAGAGAGAGTGAGGCCCCATCTGAGCAACAAAAGAGGTCCTCCAGAAATAGTTCTTAGGCATACCTATAAGTAGGCTAATGTTCTCTGCTACATATGTAAGCTTCACAAGAGCAAGACTCAAGATCAAGGGCTTGGCCTATTGATTTGAGGGTCCCTAAAGTTGGACACAGTATCAGGGGATTCCCTGATGATCAAGTTTAATAGTTCTATATTTTTTCTCCCATTCCTCAAGGTACTTTGCCAATACTTTTTGATTATCTGCTTAATATATTCAAGGGTGTATCCAGGCATCAAGTTTAATACTTCCATATTTTTTCTCCCATTTCACAAGGGACTTTGCCAATACTTTTTGATTATCTGCTTAATATACTCAAGGGTTCATCCAGGCATTACATTAAGTTATACAGGATTAAAAACCCTCATTCTTATTCTTGTCTCCCTGTGTTTCAATTGTTCAAATGAACTATACAGATAGGTTGAGTTAGATTATGTGCTACAGAAAATATTGGTTCCAAACCAAGTAATCTTTCTTTCTTTGGTGTCAAAGAGTATGTGTGATTCTAAAATATAGACATTGTCTTCCTTACCCCTGTGTTCCGAATTACTTTAACTTCAATCTCCGTATATAGAGAAAGTGCTTGAATAATTTTAATGTTTTTAAATTTATAAAGACCTGTTTTGTGTCCCAGCATATGATCTCTCCTGGAGAATGTTCCATAAGCACAGAAGTACTAGAGAAGAATGTAAATCCTGGTGTTTTGGTGTGCAATGGCCTATATACATCTGTTAGGTTTAATTCATTTATCAAGTTGTTTAACTTCTCTGTTTCCTTGTTGATGTTCTGTCTGGTTATTCTATCTATAGAGGAGAGTTGTGTATTGAAATCTCCTACTGTTATTGTTGAGATATCTATTGCTCCCTTCAGTTTTGCCAATGTCTGTCTCATGTACTTTGGAGCTCTTTAATTGGGAGCATAAACATTTATGATTGTTATTTCTTCTTGGTGAATTGTCTCTTTAATCAATATATAATGCATTTTGTCTCTTATGATGTCTTTACATTTAAAGTCTTTTTTGTTCGATATTAGTATAGCTACTCCTGCTTTCTTTTGGTTGCAACTTGTGTGGGAAATGTTTTTCCATCCTTTCACTTTCAATCTATTTGTATCCTTGTGTCTAAAATGGGTCTCTTGTAAGCAGAGGTATAGCTGGATTATTACTTAATCCATTCTGCCAATCTGCATCTTTTAATTGGTAAATTTAGTTCTTTAACATTCAAAGTTATTACTGAAAGGTGTTTCTTGAATCTGTCATCTTATCTTTTTTATTTTATTTGTCATATCTATATATATTTTTCCCTCTTTCTCTTTTTATCCTTTAAGTTACTCTTACTAGTACTCTTCAATTCTGTGCCCTCCCCCAAACCTTCCTCTCCTATTTTTTCTAACTGGCAGAACTCCCTTTAGTGTTTCTTGTAGCGCAGGTCTCTTATTGACAGATTCTTTCAGGATTTGTTTGTCTGTGAAAATTTTAAACTCTCCCTAAGTTTTGAAGGACAGTTTGGCTGGGTACAGAATTCTTGACTGGAAATCTTTCTCTTTCAGGACCTTAATTAACATCACTGCTTTCTTGCCTCCATGGTTCCAGTTGAATCATCTGTACTTAGTCTTATGTGGTTTCCCTTGTATATAGTAGATTGTTTTCCTCTTGCCACTTTCAGAATTTTCTGCTTCTCTTCAACATTTGACAGACTGATTAACATGTGTCTTGGGGAAGGCCTATTTGGATTTATTCTATCTGGAGTTCATTGATCTTCTTTGACTTGTGTATTTATATTGCTTATAAAGGTTGGGAAGTTTTCCCCCATTATATCCTCAACTACTCTTCCTAGCCCTTTACTCCTCTCTTCTCCTTCTGGGACACCAATCATTCTTATATTTGTGTGCTTTGTTTTGTCCATCATTTCCCTGAGATCCAATTCAAATATTTCCATCTTGGTTTGCCATTTGCTGTTTTGAGTGTTTGAAATCAGTTGTCCTGTCCTCTAGTTTGCTTATTCTTTCTTCCACCTCTTCAAATCTGCTGTTGTGTGTCTCTTGTATATTATTTGGTCTACTGCATCTTTAATCTCTGTGATATCTGCTAGTTTTTTATTTATTCTTCAAATTCCTCTTTATGTTTTTCTAGTGTCTTCTTGATCTTTATGTCATTAGCCATCCCACTTATCTTATTTAGTAGAATTATATGAACATCTTTGATTAGTTGTTCCAACATCTGTCTCCTCTGGTGTTTTAATTTGGTTATTAGGCTGGGCTATATCTGTCTACATTGTGATATGCTTAAGTGATCTTCTGTTGTTTTCTCCACATGTAAATATCTTGATTGATTTACTTTGTAGGTTGATTCCCTTCAGGGGTCTAAAGACTTGTGTCTGTGGGATGGATGTGTAACAGGATGCAGGGCACAGTGTGGTGTACAGCAGTGTGGTGATGCATTGCACTGCACATATAGGCACAGGTTGGGGATGCCATGCTGGTGCCTGTGAACGTGGGTGCCCAGCAGGTGGGGAGGATGTGGCTGTGATGTACAGGTGCACGAGCCTAGGGTGCAAAGCCCTTCGTGCGCATGTGCAGAGCTTTGATAGTGCATTGGGTTATGTCTGCATGGACTGGGGGCAGATCAGTGCTTTTCCAGAACTGGACAGTGTGACTGGGGGTCCTGTGCATGCGTAGGTCTAGGAGTGCCATAAACTGGTGTACCTATGTGGGGAGCTCAAGGTAGATGGCATGGGGCTGTGCAACTGTGTGGGCTGGGGGAGGGTGTAGTCTGGGTACAGAGGTAAGTACCAGCAGCCTTTATGCGCTGGTGACCACCTGCAGGGAGCAGGGAAGGGGAGGTAGTGCTCAGGAGGGGAGCAGGAGAGATGGGTTTGTCTGCACTTGGGGTGGGAGTATGGGGTGGGTATGTGTATGAGGGGTTGGTGGGGCAGTGGGGGACGAGGTTCAGGAGTGTGGGGTGTGAGGTGAGTCGTGGGTCGTGGGACTCCGCTGGTGAAGATAGAGCTTTCTAGGAATGCGGCTTGGCTTACTTTTTAGTCCCTGTCCCGCACCCCTGAGCGCTCCAGGCTTCCGCGTTAGGCTCCGGTTCTCTACTTCTCACTTTCTCACCTTTAGCAACCAGGGCTGCCTATGTGGTGCAGGAGACTCTCCCAGGTCAGTTACACTCCAGAATCATTGTCTCAGTCACTTTTCCTCCCTTCTCTAACTTTTCCTGGAGCAGGACTGAACTCGATCTACCCTATTCCGCCATCTTCCCGGAATTCCGCCACCTTCCCAGAACTGTGATTTTTCATATATCAAAACCCTTTACTAGGAAAGGGGAGACAGAGATGTGGGGCTGAATTTTTATCTATGTGTTTTCACATTTATCTATGCTATGGTTGTTTTAAAGGAAAATGTATTAATATGTATGAAAAACTTGCAGCTTTCTAGATACCACCTTACTTTAGATAAAGTTGAACTTGTCTTATAATAGGGTGAAGAGACGGGATATAATAACTAAGTTATGAAATTGGAAACTGCATGATTTTTAATGTTTATTTTTATTAGAGAATTGGCAGGTTTATAGAAAAAATCAAACAGAATATACAGAGTTCTCATATATCTCCTGCAACACAGTTTCCTCCATTGTTAACACTTTCCATTAGTTTGGTGGCTTTGTTACAATTGATGAAGAAATATTTTTATCATTATACTGTGGTCCATGGTTTACTTTAGGGGTCACTGTTTGCGCTATACAGTCCTATGGGTACTTTGAAAGATTATTCTGGTAAACAATCTAAATTTCCCCTGTTAACCACATTCAAGTATATATTCAATAGCATCAATTACTTTCATAATATTGTGCTATCATGACCACCATCCATAAAATTTTTCCATCCCCCAAAGAGAAGTACAGTACAATTAAGAATGAACTCCCTATTCTCTACCTTCAGCTTGGTCCCTAGTAAACTGTATTCTAGTTTCTGACTCTGTGAATTTGTTCATTCTAATTATTTCATATTGATGAGATCATTCAATATTTGTTATTTAAACAGCATTTCTAAAACATTGCATTTTTCTTAAATTGGTTATCTTGTTTATGCTTAACATTTTTGTGCTGTCAGCACAGTGTTTTTAAATTAACTGCAAACTGCCTGAAACTTAGTCCATTCTTTAAGTCATCAGAAGCAAATTTAAAATTAGATGATAACAGATGAGATTAAAATGGAAAGACCTGAGAGGTGATTAGAACTTTTTTAAAGCAACATAAAATAATAAATTTATGTTTTGAAATTACCCAATGCTTTCAAATAATAAATGACATTAGTGAAAACTGAATCAGTAATGGTGATGTCAGTTCTGAGCAAATTTCCAAAAATACATAGGTAAAGTAAAATAAGGAAAAAAGAGTTGAAAATAAGAAATATAATACTTAAAAATAGGGGACTATTTGCACCTTCATACAAGTTTCCTTGAATCTCCATTTCCTGTCTCTTGTTATCTGTCCATGTTCACTAATAAGAACAGTATTTCTCTAGTATTCAAGCATTACTTTGCAATTAAAACAAGTCTACTCCATTTTAAATATTCACTTCTATCTAAATAGTCAGTGCTTTCATCCTCACTTATCTAAGACTTCAATTGTAGCCAAATAAACCATCACTAGTGGATCACTTACTAGGCTAGTAAGACTAGTCTTTTCCTTAACTCCGTTTTTTTCTCTCCTCCTCCCTACCTTGTTGAGTATACTTCATCCTCCAGGAAAAAAGCAAGGTGAAAAGAGATAGAGAAAAGAGACTGAATCTGTTTTCTTTTTTACGTGTTTTTTTCTCTTCCTGGTATGTGTTCCAGTTTTTGCTCTCTCATGGAGAACAAGTGTGTTTTCTTCTGGAGGCTCTCTAGGACCTTCCCCATTTGAAAGTTATTGATATGGTAGACACCCCAGGTTGTGACTTCTTCCTAAACATACCCCTCCAGATCTCATTTTCCAAAGTATATGCTAACAGCTTTTTGCTATGAGGAAACATTGATTGGTGACCAGCCGTTCTGCATGGGGCATTGTCAAAAGAGCTCAAGCTCAGCTACTTTCAGTGGCATCCGAATAGTCCATGGAATGACATATTCCCTTGTCCAGCTAAAAGTATGGTGCGCTTCTCCATCTTTGTCTCCTTCTCTATCCTCTATATTATTCAGTTTTCCATGAATATATGTTAGGTTCTCTCTAGAATTCTGTTAAGACACTTAACAACCATGTCCACCCTGAAGTGGCTCTATAGTTAATTTATATTTATATAAATATAAAAAAGTCATTTATATAGTTAATGACTTAAATTTTGTGGGCTTGCTCAAAATCCATAACCAATTTCTAAGAAGTCCTCTTGTCTTGGATTGGAAAGAAAACATTCATTCATTCGTGTAAGGGGTGGAGACGGGAAAGATAAAGAGAAAAAGAAAAAGAAAAGACAGAATAATACTCCCACTATGATTAATATCTCCACTTCAATGTGGGAAATTGAATCTAACTAAATAAGCTAAAATATTTTGAGGGTTTATTAATATCTACTATGTATTGCCTAGTACAGTATTTTCCCCACTGGATTAGTACCTCAAATTCATATGATGTTTCCTAGTTTGCAAAGTATACCCAAACACAAACAGTTTCATGAAACTTCACAAAAAAATTGGGGGAAGACATTTTTTTATTCAAAATTTACAAGGGAGAAAACTGTGGATCAGAGAAGGCAGAAAATAAGTCTTTCAAATTTATGTCTGCTATTGTTTCCAATTTCCATTACACCCCCTGCTTCCAATAGCACAAACTAGTTATAAATTTCACTCATGCAATTTAAAGCAATTAATTATTGCATTCATCATTGAACACTGAGCTTACATAATGCTGAAATGGGTATTCTGTGACTCAGGCCATGGAATAAAATATAAGTTTTTATAGATACAGAATAAAAACAGTAAAATATACCCCTACTTAATAAACAAGAAAGTTGAGGTAACTGTATATATTATGCAAGAAAAATTTTATTAATCCAATTCATTAGATGAATTCAAGCAAAAAGTTTCAAGGAGATGGATATACCCTATGCATATACACACATATATAATTATGTATTGCATATAATTATTTTGTTAATATTTTTAAATTGATATTTTACCGATAGTTTTTTATATGTCAAAACTATATTTGGAAATACCGAACTTATTCTCATTAAAAAATGCATCCTTCACTTAAAAAAAAAAATCACCAGACTCTGTTTTGGCCAATTGTACATATCACCCCTCATTAATTACATTTAAAAGGAATCACAGATATATTTACTAAGTTACTGCTACAACCAGAAATTCCACTCCATGTTGTAAATTCTCGAATAACTGATATGATTTATTTAGAACCATTTATTTTGTAACAGTTTTAATGAGTTGCACTTAGAATTTGTATTATTTAGTAATGTCTTTGTAGCTCTTTCTCAGCATATTAGATAAGGAAACATTTGAAAGCAGTATCTACTCTCTAATAGGAAAAAATCAAATAAGCTCTGTTTTCTCAGGCCATCTGTATGCTTTATTTTTGCTTTTATTTTCCTAAAGGAAAAGATTAGTTAGCCAAATATCATTCAAATATTTATTTATTAATTACATAAATTTATATATGTTTCGTATGCTTTAGACACATTTTCTCAAGCATGAATATTCATCTAGTAGCTCTTGATCTCCTGTCTGACTGGTTTCTGAACTAGATGCCAGAATAGGAATCTTTCTTGTGCTCTCCTCCTAGATTTCCCAGTTGACAATAGCAACCTTGTCTTTATCTCATGAACAGTAAAATAGCAAAGGTTTCAAGTAAAATCATAAAATTATGAAGAGACATTTTTAGTGAAATTAGCAACCATTAAAGTGATGAATTTTGGGAAGTCTGTGTGTGTGTGTGTTCTGGGAAATGCAGTGGAAGTGCTCAAAGTGCTAATGAAATTCACATTCTTCCTGCTTTTCCTGATAATGCATCTGAAACAAGAAGGTCATTTAAATTCTTTGACTTTCTCAACCCAGACTCCTGTATTTTTTCAGAACGTTTCTTATTTAACTACCATCCCTATAGCTAGAAAACTGCCTTAAAGTACAGTCTTTCTGGTTCATAAGCCTAGGATAATTCTCCAAATGTAATACAAGTTGCTTACTCTAAACATAAAGATATTGAAACTCCATTCAGCCCAAAAGAAATTGGACTTCAGAGCATTTCGAAGGTAAGCATCACAGTTTCAACTGCAGCTATGAGTTGTCTGGAATGGATACAGTTGTGATGAGAATATCAAAAATAGTTGATTCTCACATTGTCTGTTGGCCTTCAATAATGTCTACTCAACAAAGACTTCTGTTTAGTGGAAAAGTTGATCATTTGAATTTATTAATTTTCCAAATAAGCACATCATTGCCCTAAGTCCCCAAAGAAGGTGAAAGAGTATTATTTGATGTAATAAGAAAAGAGCAAAACATCTTTACGACTTCAACAAAATCATTGAGAATGAATATATTGATTATATATTTCTGAGAGCCATATTTTATGGCCGTTTACTATTAACGTGAAGAAATAAGTTAATGAGGTTATTTCTAGATTATTGTAAAACATCGCTCCTTAGAAGTTCCAGTGATTAAAGAAATTAATCACCAACAAAGCAATCAAACTTACATTTCAAAACATTGTTCTTGCTACTTTATTTATTTGTTAGTTATATCATTCTAGGTGCTAGTGACAGAACATCAAACAAACAAACAAACAAAACAGCTAAAGCCACAACAGAATTGATTTTCTTGTTTACTTGAGAGATTTAGAAGTAATGCCTGTTCAAGTAGGATTGAGTTCTTTGCTCAGGTAATATGCTTGAGTTCAATTAGCTTCTCTCTAGATACTAAATAATAACTTCCATTTTATAGGACTTCATACAACCAGTAAAACCAATAGGATCTTTCTTTCTTTTCTGTAAGCTCTGATAGATGGCTTTAGACTAATTCTAATTGGAGAAACATAGGTCCCATATCTTTGTGAAACTTTACTATAAGAATGCAAAAGTCTGGTTGGCCCAGGTCTGCATTAATGCCCCACCTATGAAGACACCTTTCAGGAATTATGTAGACTGAAAGTGGAAGAAATTTAGAGGCAGATCAACAAATGAAACATTGGATTCATTCAGCATAAGAAGGATTTGTGTGTTTGGGACAGAAAAATGAAATGAACAACAACAAAATAATAATTACTTAGACCCAAATTTTGGCTGGCTACATTTACATATACCATCAGTATATAAACTCAACTTTTAATTCCCCAAAAAGGACATATTATAATCTCATCTAATTATAACATCCAGTTTTAAATACAGGAAAATTGGGTAATAGCCTGGATGTCCTTGAGGTCTGTAATTTATAGGTACATCATATATTTATTCAGTTACAACATATAATGAGCAACAAGAAAGAGAAAAAAAGATAAACTGATAATCTGAAAGAGAAAATCGAAAACATATTATTATAACTATTTTATGGCATATATATCTTACAATATAAAAGAGCAGGGACTCCCTATACTGTCAATGATCTAAGCTTTTTGTATTGTTTTGTTTTAGATCACTTGGCATTCTCCATTTGTGCTCTTTTGTAATAGGACCTTTAACTATCATGGAAACATGTGAGATAAACATGCACAAGGCCTTCTATTTTGCAATTTATAATCTTTAGCACCTAGCTCTTGTTTGTGCTGGTTTGAAAGGATTTATGCACCCTAGAAAAACCATGTTTTAATCCTAATCAATCTCATGGGAGCAATGGTTTCTTCTAATCCCTATTCAGTACTGTATGTCAGAAACTTCAATTAGATTATCTTCATGGAGCTATAACTCAATCAAGTGTGGGTATTAAACTTGATTAGGTGGAAATGTGTCTCTACCCGTTCCACCTGGGACTTGATTAGTTTTCTGGAATCCTATAAAAGAAGTATTTTGGAGAATGATGGCAGAATGACAAGAGAGAAAGCCATGAGATTCTGAGCAAGCAGAGAATGCAGAGCCACAAAGCAGAGAGTCCACCAGCCAGGGACTTTTGGAGATGAGGAAGGAAAATGCTTCCTAGGGAGCTGGTGAGGGAGCTAGCAGATGATGCTGTGTTCACCATGTGCCTGTCTACTTGAGAGAGACCCTGCACCTCATCAGCCTTCTTGAATCAAGGTATCTTTCCTTGGATGCCTTAGATTCAACATTTCTATAGATTTACTTTAATTGGGACATTTTCATGGCCTTAAAACTGTAAATTTTTAACTTATTAAATTCCCCCTTTTAAAAGCCATTCCATTTCTGGTATATTGCATTCTAGCAGCTTGCGAACTAGAATAACATGATTTAGGCAAGCAGGAAAGGAACAGGGTTTTGTTATTACAAACATTTTGCAGACAAGACTAAAAAGTAGTACTTTCTGAAACTTTTGTCAAAAACGTAACTTTTAAAATTTTTGACTTCCAATTTGAAAGTCAGCATGTAAAAAACAGGGAGGTTCTCTTTCCCATTCTCACAATGAAAAAAAAAGCTAAGAAACTGAAAGCCAAAATCTTTCCTTAGATTCATCAGAGAACTGAGGTCACAGGGGAAACCACTGAAAATTGAACAGACAGGCAGATACAGAGAAGCACAGCTTGCTGAGAGCAAAAACCATTGCTAGATCCAGCACTGGGTAGGAATTCTTCAAAGAGTAACTGACTAATTGCTGGAGATTGACCATGGGCTAACATGAGAGATCAAAACTTCTGGAGGCCCAGGCTTATAGAATTTTCACACTTCCATGAGTTCTACCTCCAGGGACCCCACCAGGTCCCCACAATGAAGATCTGAGGAAAAAACCCTCATGATTCCAACAGGGGGAAGGGAAAAGTAACCACATTGAAACACAAACAGAGGTTCTGTTCTTACTGAATGCCTGCCCTCAAGGGAAACCATTTGCCAAAGCCTAAATGACAGGAACTTTGTGAGAATATAACAATGAGAGGAAGAGGATACACAACTCCAGGCTCCCCTAGTCTTCCTGCTTCACTTAAGGGGTGGAATAAAAAGCTGAGAAGCATTTGTGAAGTCACAGTTCAGGGGTCCACACTCAGTAAGTGACTGAAACCAAAGCATAGGATAATAGAATGCTTGTCGTCTTCTTCCCCACCAGTAGGGTGCAAGGGATTACAGCTGAAAAGAAAAAGGTTCAGAACTTCTTTAAGAAAGAGTCTCTGGGTGGGCCATGGTGGCTCAGTAGGCAAGAATGCTTTCTTGCCATGCCAGAGGACCCGGGTTCGATTCCCGGTGCCTGCCCATGTAAAAATAAAAATAAATAAATAAATAAAAAGAAAGAGTCTCTAAGAAAGCCTAAAGACAACAGTTGAGACAAAACAAGGACACTAACAGAAACTTTAGCCTCTGATACCTATAGGTACAGAAAACAGTAGACACAGCCTACTTCCTAACCAGACAGACATAAAATCTTACATAAAGATTTATTTACCCCGTTTCCTTTTATCCAATACAGCATATCAGAAGAGAGGGAGCAAGCATCAGAATCAGAATCTTATTTAGTAGAGATTTTAGAATTATCAGACCTATAATTAAAAATAACTATTACTGGTATGCCAAGGGCTCTAATGGAAAAATTGGACAGCATGCAAGAACAAGTAATGTAGTGCAAACAGAGAAATTGAAACTCTAGGAAAGAATCAAAAGAAAATTCTGTAAATCAAAAACATTGTAACAAAAATGAAAAATGATTTTGTGGGCTCATCAATAGACAGGACCCAACTGAGCAAAAAAATAGTGAGCTTGAAGATATGTCCATGGAAACTTCCCAAACTGAAAAGCAAAGAGAAACAAGACTGAAAAAGGAGAACAAATTATTCAACAGCTGATGGACAATTTAAAAAGTTGTAAAAATATGCAAAATAGGAATACCAGAAGGAGAAGAAAGAGAGAAGGGAGGAGAAATATTTGAAATAAAAATGGCTGAGAATTTTACAAAATTATTGACAGACACCAAATGCCAAATTCAGAGACCTCAAAGAACACCAGGTAGGATATACACCGAAAAGTCTACAACTCAGCATATTATATTCAAACTGTAGAAAATCAAAGGCAAAAAAGAAAATTCGAAAGAAACCAAAGGAAAAAAATAATTTTCCTACACAGGAAAAAATGTGAAAATTACATGCGACTGCTACTCTGAGACAATGCAAACAAAAAAATAGATAATTCAGTAGGCCCATCTATATTAAATAAATTAAATAAACAGTTAATGCCCTCTCAATACAGGAAAACACTAAGCCAAGACATTTACTACTTGGTGAATTCTACCAAATATTTAGAGAAGAAATTATTTCAAATTTTCCAGTCTTTTCTGGAAAATTGAAACAGAGGGAACACACCTTAGTTCATTCTATGCAGCCAGCATTACCCTAACACCAAAAACAGATGAAGACATTACAAGCCAGGAAAATTACAGACCAATATTTCTGGTGAACATAGATGCAAAAATCCTCAACTCAATATTAGCAAATTAAATCCAACTATGTATAAAATAATTACAGGGGGTGCAAGGAGAGTTCAGTGGTAGAATTCTTGCCTGCTATATGTGAGATCCATGTTTGATTCCCAGTCCATGCACTTCCCAAAAAACAAATAAACAAAACAACAAAAACAAACAAAAATTCCACAAATGGTGCTGCAATAAGGGAATACTCACATGGAAAAATAAAGAAATGTGATCCTGCCATAATACCAAAAAAAAAAAAAATTAAAAGTAATTATATACCATGACAATGTGGGATTTATTGCAATTAGTCAGGGCTGGTCCAACTTTAAAAAATCAATTAATGAAAACATAGCAGGTTATAGGAAGATAAATCATACATATACAAAGTCCAACACTCATTCATGATAAAATCTCTCAGTAAACAAAGCATAGAGGAGAGCTTCCTCAAATAGGTAAAGAGCATTTACAAAAATCCTACAGCTAGTGTCATGAGAACTAGCTGCTTTTCCCAAGAATTTGAACAAGACAAGAATGTCTCCTCTCACCACTTCTATTGAACATTGTAGTGGTAGTCCTAGTTAATGCATTTAGAAAAGAAAAGAAAAAAAAACAATATACACGTGAGTAAGGAAGAAATAAAATCTTTGTTAGTAATAAATACGTCTTTGTCGAAAATCCTAAATAATTGACATAAATCTCTTGGAACTAATAAGCAACTATAGTAAGGCACAGTATACAAGGTTATTATAGGGAAGTCAATTGCTTTCCTATATACCAGCAATGAAGAATTAAAAATTATGATTAGACACATATCATTAACATTACCATAAAAAGATACACTTACATATAAATCTAATAAAATATATAGATGAACTATATGAGAAAAACTACAAAACTCTGAAGAAAGAAATTAAAAGAGAGCTAAGTAATTGGAAAGATATTCAATGCCCATGGATTGGAAGATTCAATTTTATTAAGACATCAGTTCCTTCCAACATAATCTATAGATGTAACACAATCTCATTCAAAATTGTAACGACTTATTCCGTGGCTATCAACAAACTAAAGTTTAGGTGGAAAAGTAAAAGATCCAGAATAGCTAACGCAATATTGAAGTGGAGGAACAAAGTCAGAAGACTGACAGTACTCCACTTCAAGACTTACTAAAAACTTACAGAAATGAAAACAGTGTGGTACTGAAGAAATAGGCAAATAGATCAATGAATCAGAATAGAGAGTCCAGAATCACACACAAATGAAGTTAACCAATCTATAACAAAGGAGCAAAGGAGGAAGAACAGTCTACTCAACAAACAGTGCTGGAAAAACTGGATATCCACATGCAAATAAGTGATTCCAGATAGAAACTAACTCAAAATGGATAATAGACATAAATGTAAAACACAAAGTTATAAAACTTCTAAATGAAAACAGGATAAAATCTAGGTGACTTTGAGTTTAGCAATGATCCATGAAAAAACAATAGAGAAGTTGTACTTTGTGAAAATTAAAAATTTCTGCTTTCTAAAACACCATTAAGGAAATGGAGAGAGACGCCCAAAACTGGAGAAGTTATTTGTAAAACAAATATCTGATAAAAGATTTGTACTCAGTATATACAGATGACTCTGTAATCAATTAAAAAAAAAAACCAGCTTGATTACAAAATGGACAAAAAACCTGGACAACTGATCAAAAAAGACATTTGGGGCGGGCCATGGTAGCTCAGCAGGCAAAGTTCTCGCCTGCCATGCCGGAGACCCAGGTTTGATTCCCAGTGCCCATGCAAAATAAAAAAGACATTCAGATGACAAAAATGAATATGAAAAAATGCTTAATAGCAAACGTCATTAAAACATGAATGTGATAGCACAGCACACCTATTAGAAGGGCTAAAATCCTGAACATTAACAACATCAGATGCTCTTGGGATGTGGAGCAATAGGAGCATTCATTGATAGCTGGTGAAAAAGCAAAATGGTGCAACCAGTTTGGAAGGAAAATATGGCAGTTTCCTACAAAGATAAATATCAATTTACCATACAATCCATCAATCACATTCCTAGGTATTCACCCAAATAAGTTGAAAACTTATATCCATGCAAAAACCTGTACTCAAAATTTTATAGCAGCTTTATTCATATTTTCCAAAAATTGGATGCAACTGAGATGTCTTTCAATAATTGAATGGATAAAATCTATGATTCCTCCATACATTAGTGTATTATTGAGCCATAAAAAGAAATAAGCTAACAAGCTATGAAATTACATAAAGGAAATCTGTATTAGTTTACAAGCTGCCAGAATTCAATATACCAGAACTGGAACAGCTTTTAAAAGGGGGAATTTAATAAGTTACAACTTTACAGTTCTAAGGAAATGAAAGGGTTCAAATTAAGGCACTAATAAGAGGTTATCTTTCCTCAAGAAAGGCCGATTGGTCAGGAACACCTCTGTCAGCTAGGAAGTCATGTGGCTGGCATCTGCTGGTTCCTTGCTCCTTGGCCCTGTTGCTTTCAGCCTCTGTCCCTGTGGAGGTTTCTCACTTTGCTTCTCCAGAGCCTGCTTTCATCTCTTGGCTTCCTTTGACTGTCTCCAGGTTCTGGCTTGCTTAGCATCTCATGGCGACGTCTGCTGGGCTCTAAGTATCTCCAAACATCCGTGTCTCTTTTCTCCAAGTGCCAGCATCTGTGTCACCTCTGCTCTAAAGTTTCTGTCAGCTCTCTCTCTGTTGGCTCTGTTGCTCCTGAGGTTTCTCCAAAGTGTTTCCCCTTTTAAAGACTTCAGTAACCTAATCAAGATCCACCTAGAATGGGTGAAGTCACATTTTCATCTGATCAAATGTTATACCTGTAATTAGGTGTATCATGTCTCCATGGAGATAATCTAATAAAAAAATTTCCACTTTGCAGTATTGAATTAGGATTAGAAGAAATGCCTGCCTCCAAAAGATTGAAACAGGATGAAAACATGGCTTTTCTAGGGTATATAATATTTTCAAACTAGCACAATGTATATTGTTAAGTGAAAGAAGCCAGTCTGAAAAGAGCTACATGCAATATGATTCTAAGTATGTGACATTCTGGGAAATACAAAAATATATTGAGTAAAAAAGATCAGTGGTTGTCAGGAGAAGTAGAACTGAATAGGTGGAGCACAGATTATTTTTAGGCACTGAAACTATTCTATATAATATTGTAATTATATGGATAATGTCATGGATACATGACATTACTCATTTGACAAAACCAATAGAACTGAACAATACAAAGAATGAGCCCTCATGTAAACTATGAACTTTAATTAATAATATATTAATATTTAATTATCAGTTGTAACAAATGATCTGCAGTAATGTAAGATGTATGTAGCCGTGGAGTGGAGGGAGATGAGGCATATGGGAACTCTGTATTTTCTGCACAATTTTTCTATACATTTAAAACTGTTAAAAAATAAAATCTATTAAAAAAATTAAAAAGAAGAATTTGATTGGCTTCTTTGCCTATTTGTTTTTATTGAAATTCAAAGTCTACAACCCAATGCTAAAGCTCTTCCCCACTTATTTTCCTTGAATCCAATTTCTTGCCTAAAAAATTCTTTCTGTAATCAACGGCCTCTGTGCCCTATTTATCCCCACAGGATTCAGTTTATGCTTTACATTTTGAACTCTGGCTTCTTCTTGACCTCTTCATTTATATGAAACTCTGCCTTTGGAAATTCAAAGTAACAGCTTGATGGAGTATGAGGAAGCACAGCTAATCTGTTACGTTAATTTAGCCTGCATCCCTAGTACAAAGTTAAGCAAAAGTCTTATGAGGGGAGTTGTGTCAAATCTGAAAAACTCCATCTTTTTTCATATCATGATTATGACTTGCCTTTTAGTAAAATTAGCTTATTTCCCAGAAGTTGTCTTCTCTAACCCTGCCAGTTCCAATTTAGTTGGATTAAAACCATTGTGGATTTCAGGAACTGAGAAGAAATGGCCTCTTGTTTTATCTTCTTATACTTTATGAAACATATTTTCTTTAGCCTGATCTTCCAGGAAAAAGGAAGAGAGAAGTGAAATCAAGGAAGACACACCCCTTCTCCAACCTCCCCCACTATTTTATGTGGACTCTATTTCATGCTTATATAAGAATCTTTCAGATTCCAAAATCTTCCTAAAATCAACTTACAGAAAATTCTTCTTATATATGTAGTTGTTTTATTTTAATTGATATTTATTTTATTATGAGTATTTCCTTAAGGTCTGTATTTAACCCATCACTGTTTTTAATGGTTTAATGACAAGGAGAAAATATGCTTTTTTTAGAAAGCATATTTTAATATTTTAATACTAAGCTACCAAAAATATGGGGTCTGGAATATGTTCTGGAGTGTTCTTTAATTTCATTCTCAACTTGCGTATCATTAGATGGTCTTCTGTCTCTCTCTTCCACTGCCTTACCATTCTGTAGGTCTTTTACTCCTCCCCTTTCTTCTGTTGCTTGGGGAAGCTGCAAAATTTTGAGTTCATGTTTTTTCAATTTATCATAGCCTCAAACCAAAACTCTAAGACAGACGATTTTTATATTTGAAAATACTCTCTCTTACAGCATAAATCCTCTGTGATATTATGTTTATGGATCTTTATTTCATTTGACATACCAAGACTCTTTTGATTATTTGTTTATATTTTTCTGGCTTTTGGGAAGGTCATTGCAATAGATTAGGTTCTACATAATTGTTGCTTTTTTAGTGCTTTAGTGACAGTATAAATGGAAATGAATTGAAAGAATTAAGACATTTAAATGATGGAACTAGTTAACAAAGAAAATAGGTGAGAGGAGTAAAGAGATTATTAGCTTATTCTTAGGAAATGGCAGTTTGTGCAATTTACACGTAGACATACATGCAGACACATACACAAGGATCTGTTCCCTCATTCCAACTCTTACTTTGAACATATGCGAGTTTAATTATTATAGCTTTGAGTAATTTTTATATCTGCTAATCATATTCTACAATATCACTTTAATTTATTAATATCTTCAAATTTATTAAAACTTTATTATTGTAAATGTTTCTTAGAAATGACATTATTAAATTTGAAAAAAATCATATTCAGATATTTTCAGAGATGATATTAAATGTTTAATTTAATATCTATAAGCAAGATTATATAATTATCTTCTTAAGTATTTAAAAAGCTTTTTAAAAATTCTCAATATTTAAAAAATCTGCATGAGGTACATATATTATTTATTGCCTTTCTTTGCAATTGATTTCTCAAAATACTTTTTAAAGTTCACTATTGCTCTGATAACAAAAGATGCTGCTTTATATGTTTATAATTGTATAAGTTCAGTGTACCTTTGTTTCTTCCTCTCCAATAGATCTTCCTCTATTTGGATAATCATTTGACTTTCCATAACTTCTAGAAATAGTATTAATTGATAAAAAGAGCAGTGTCAGGCATTGTAACCTCTATGTTTTATGTTGAATGAGAATATTTCAAGTCTTTCTTAGTTATACTTTTGAAAGAGTAAAACTATTAATTTATTAATAAAAGAATTTTCCTTTTTAAAACACTTTGTAACAGATTGTATTTTCCAAATCTGTGGCTGCAAAGTGTCTCCTGTAACACTTCTATTTTTACAGTGTGACTTGACCCTTTCAATCAAAGATTCCTAACTAAAACGTCTACATCTCATGAATCTGGGTGACTCCTGGGGCTGCTTTAACTACTGTGTAGCAGAATTAAAGTTTTGTGATTTTATGAGGCTTGATCATAAGAAGCTGTTGCTTTTGCTTTGGTCTTTTGGAATGTTTGCTCTTGGGCCACTCTTCTTTTAATCTAACCAACAGTGTAGAAGGCTCAATCCATATAGAGAAAACAAGAATAAGTGCTAAGGACCATGGATGAACCCAGCTGAGCTCCTAGCTGACAGCAGCCATCAACCACCAGTCATTTGAGTGGGTTATGTTGGATATCCAGCCCAGTGTAACTTCAGATGACTGCAACTACATTTGCTTGCAATCACAGGAAAGAAACTGAGAATTGCCCAGATAAGCTCAGCAACCTAAAAATGGGGGAGAAAATAATACATTTCAATTTTAAGCAGGCTGTTGTGTTGAGTTTTTGTGCAGCAATTTTACAAAATAACTTAGTGTTTCAAGGATTTTTATAAAATGCTGCCACAAAATCCTCAGAGAACATTAACGTATTTCTTTACTGAACTTAACAGCGGTGGTGCTTTATTGTGTCAGAAATCCAGAAAATTAAATTATGCTTACAGTTATGAAATCAAAGACATTTGACAATGATGGGAGATACTTTTAATGTATGCTCTTGTAGTTGGATTTCTCTTGTGAATTTATGTCAATTTCTTAACAAAAACCAAACATTATTTTTGAGGAGTTTCTTTGACAAGATTTGAGTGTACTACTTTATTTTTGTCAGGCCCAATTGCCATTAACAGACGCTTTACACAAACTATTTATTCACTGCTTTTTTTTAAGTCAAGCATAATTTATATTTTATCCTACCTTTCAGAGAATTTTTTTTTTAATGCAAATAACACATTTATTTTACTCACATATTTATCTTTTTCATTGTTCTACCTTCTTTCTTGAATCTCTGTGCTTCTTCTTTCAGAGAATTTTTAACCCAGTTATTTTTAAAAAACAGCATTTTATTTTCTGATTATTGAAGTAATGTATGCTTGTTGTAGACAACGTGGAAAATGCAGAAAGTCCTGAGGAAGGAAATAAAATTAAATCCTAATTCTGCCATTGTTAACGTTTGGTAAATATCCCCTAGTAGTATTTTTTTTTTCCTAACTTACACACAGTGTGTAGATTTTTTATTTTCAATCTACTCAACTTATTTTACCCCTTATCCCCCCTATTATTTATTTATTTTTTATCCCCTCCCCCCTTTTTTTTTACTTCTCTGTCCTTACCCTAGATAAAAGAGCATCAGACACAAGATTTTCACAATCACACACTCACATTGTAAAAGTCATATCATTATACAATCATCCTCAAGAATCATGGCTATTGGAACACAGTCCAACAGTTTCAGGAACTTCCCTCCAGCCATCTCAATATACCATAAACTAAAAAGGGATGTTGATATAATGTGTAAGAATAACATCCAGGATAACCTCACAACTCTGTTCAAAATCTCTCAGCCCCTGAAACTTTATTTTGTCACATTTTTCTCTTCCTCCTTTTGGTCAAGAAGGCTTTCTCAATCCCATGATGCTGAGAACTGAATCATCCTGGGAGTTCTGCCCCATATTGCCAAGGAGATCTACATCCCTGGAAGGCAGGTCCCACGTGGAGGGGAAGGGCAGTGAGTTTGCCTGTTGAGTTGGACTTAGAGAGAGAGGCCACATCTGACAACGAAAGAGGTTCCTGTGGGTGACACTTTTTCAGTAGGTTTAGCCTATCCTTTGTAGGAATAAGTTTCATAAGGGTGAATCACAAGATTGGGGGCTCAGACTATTGACTTGGTTGTCCCACTACTTGCAAGAATATGAGGAATTCCCCAAATGGAGAAGTTGAATATTTCTTCCTTTCTCCATAGTCCACCTAGGAGACTTTGGAAAAACTTCTATATTTACTGGCCAAATTACTTTGGTATATATCAGGGCATCACACTAACCTAGACAAAGCAACAAGATATCATGCCCTATCCAAGATCCCATGTACTTATGGTATCCAATTAAACTGACTATACAAGTTAAATTAGGTAATGAACTACCCAAATATAAATTTTGTTTCAAATAAACATCTTTCCCTTTGGTCTCACACAGAAGCTGACATTTTCTTTTTTTTTTACTTTTTTTTTTTCAGAAGCAGCAAGTTTAAGATCAATGCTTTAAAATATTATGTATTAAACAAAGCCAACTCTCATGCTGCAGGTTGGTCGATGTTTTCTTTATTTCTGTTCGCCAGATGATCTTCATTTATTTCTGCAAACAGATTCCTCTTCAACAGATTATATGCAAGAGGTAAAAGCTGGATGGCAACTTTATGCAAATAATGTGAACCATAGCCAAAGAGGTCCATTTCTAACTCCAGTCCCATGCCATAATCACCGTCATTGTTAGCAAACTGTACAAAAGTCATCATTTCCTGAATGCGAGAAAAAACTTTCAATTTCTCCCCATCTACTGGAGCTTCAACAATTGTTTTGCAAATTCTCTTCAGGTCAGCATCTGTCTGAGAGAGCTCTCTGTACCCAACATCATTTTTGTCTACTGGGGCAACCAAGCCTGCACCATGAAAGGTCTTTGTCACCACTTTCTTCTATCTCTGTTTCATCTTCACAGTTCTCTGTTCCAGTGAGTACCCCAGCTCTCGGGCTGTTTCTGTGAGTCTTTCTTCTATGTTTTTCAAGAGACTAGTTTTCTTTTTATCTGTTCCTTCTTTAAATTTTTTCATCAAAAATAATTTGACTGCAGCAAATGCATTATCTCCACTTTGCACAGTTATACAATTTTTCTTAGCTTCGTTTGTACCAACAAAAAACAGGAGGTTCATCAGGAGAAACTCTGAAATTACCCACGTGGTACTGAGTTCTATTATTTCCAATAATAATGGTCTGGAACTCAGAAGAATCATAGTAAAACCTCCAGTGAAGGTTAAAATTCAGGTCTGAAGAATTTTTCCTCATTTTATGTTTTCCGGCAAGGATATCATAAGGACCCACTAATCGAAGTCCAAGACTTGTGGAAAGTGAATCAGCTGGTTTTTCATGACCAAGTTTGTCACAGAACTTCCAGAAGTGATAGAAATCTTCAGGCAGAGACAATTTATTATGATTTTCTACTCCTTTTTGAAGGTCAGCAGAGTCATCAGCTTCACAGGACTTACTTTCCTTCACATCAACTGTTTAGTCACACTGCTGCCCCGCCCACCGGGCCTGTGCTTCCCACCGCTGTGACCTGAAGTTTTAAAATATGGACGATACCGTCCTTTACCTTGTATTCCAATCTACCTTAGTCCTATCCAGACCAGCTTCATTCATATCTCTAGTTGAACTTTGATCACTTTTTCAACTTTTTAAACAGTTCCTGTATGGGGTAGTACTGATTTTTGTAGCTTCAGAGCTGTAACTCTGAGTCTCAGGTGTCACATAAATATCCAAAGTTTCTGGGAGCAACCAGCTTATATATAAGCAGCTCAGTATCTCAGAATTTAAAAATAACAGTTTCAACTACTGAATATATGTGACTGCTGTAAGAGTGTACAATCTAGGACCCTTCACAATAGGGCCCAACTTGGTAACCCATACTCTCAACTTCAGTTCACTGAGTTTTTATATCATAGTTCATATGAGTGAGGCATGATAATATTTGTCTTTTGTGTCTGACATTTCATTCAACATACAGTCCTTAAGGTTCATTCACCTAGTTGCATACCTCATAACTTCATTCCTTCTGTGGTTGCACAATAGTCGATTCTGTGTGTACACCACAGTTCCCTCTTCCTTCTCTCAGTTGTTGTACCCTTAGGCCACCTCCATCCATTATCAGTTGCAAACACTGTCACCATAAAAACCAGTGTGCAAATGTCCATTCATGTCCCCACACTCAGTTTCTCCAGGTATTTATATACTGAGCAATGGGGTTGCAGGATTATATGGCAACTCTATCCCTAGCCTCCTGTGGAACCACCACACTGCTCTCCAAAGGGCTGCACCTCTCAGTTTCCTTACGGACAGTGAATACGTACATCTCTTTCTTCATATTTTCTCTAGAATTTTCTTCTTTCTGTTTATTTAGAAACAGTTTATTCACACATTATATAATCCAACCTAAGTAAATAGACATGCCTTCACCATCATAATCTACATGATGACATTTCCTTTTATTTCACAAAGAATCCATACCCCTCCCCCATGCTCCCCACCTGTTGACATTTAGTTTTGGCACAATGCCTTTATTACATTCAGTGGAATCATATCACAAGGCTACTGTTGACTATAGACCCTAGCTTGCATTGATTGCACTTTTCCCAATATATCATCCATTTTCAACACTGTGCAATGTTGACATTCATTTTCCCTCATACAAAAATGTTTTTTATATTTGTACATTTAAACACCGTCATTGTCCACTCTAGGCATTCCCAAGTTATACACTCTCAGTCTTTATCCTCTATCTTTCCTTCTGTTTTCATGTGTCCCCAGCCGTTCTCCCTCAATCATACTAACATTCAGCTACACTCACTGTACTTATATGGGTGTGCTACAATTGGGTAGTAATATGCTATTAATTTCTAAATTTTTACAATCAGTCCCAATGCATAATCTGTATTCCTTGAACACCAAATTCCCAATCACTACCTTATTTCTATCTCCTGATAACCTGTATTCTTAACTTCAAATCTCAATATTCACTCATTAATATTAGTTCATACTAGTGAGACCATACTGTTTTTGTCCTTTTGTTTCTGGATACTTTACTCAGCATAGTGTCCTCAATGTTCATCCACATTGTTACATGCTTCATGACTTTATTCTGTCTTACAGCTGTGTAATATTCCATCGTATGCATATAGCACAGCTTGTTTTGCCACTTGTCCATTGATGGACATTTGGGCTGTTTCCTTCTCGTGGCAATCGTAATTAATGCTGCTACAAATATTGGTGTGCAAATGTCTGTTTGTATCCTTGCTTTCAGTTCCTCTGAATTACAATGAGATTGCTAGATCATATGGCAATTCTATACTTAGCTTCTTGAGGAACCACCAAACTGCCTTCCACAGTGATTGTACCATCTTATATATATATTCCCACCAAGAGTAGATAAATGTGTCTCTTTCTCCACATCCAGTCCAGTACTTGTTTTCTGTTTTTTTGAGAATGACCTTTCTAATGGGTGTCAAGTGATATTGCATTGTGACTATGATTTGCATTCCTCTACTAGCCAGTGAAGTTGAGCATCTTTTCATCTGCCTTTTAGCCATTTGTATTTCCTCTTCTGGTGTTTATTTTTGAAGAAAATATATTGTTTAGGAATCAGAATATTTTTGCACTGAAATGTTCTCCTACTTTAAAGGTGCTTAATCTGTCTCATACAGACTAGGGTGGTGACACATTTTATGCTTAGTTATTAAAAAGAAGCAGCTCTCTGCAGACTGGGGGAGTCTCAAGAAGAAAATTTCCTGTATAAAATGGATAACCTTAATATGGGAAAAAATCTAGGTATTTTCTAAAAATTCAAGCTCTGTTTTCCAATGTGGAATATCTATCGGCATTTTTTAAATAGGAAAGAGTTGTGATGTGGAATAAATGACATAACAAAACATTCAAGTTTCTAGTTTCATAAGGTGGGAGATGCCTGATAAATAAAGGGCATGATGGTGCCAGATCTTGAGCACCTGAATCTGAGGATATACTGATGTATTTTGCAAGCAGGAAAGGAGAAAGGAGTATGCCAATCTCCACACTGATATGTCTACACAAACCAACACATATACAAATAAAAATGTACTCAATTAAATATTGATAAACTCTAAGAGTGTGGTCAAGTATTATAACTTCAGAATCCATGTTTATAAAGTCGTGTGAAGGAGTTGCATAGTTAAATGTCACGAACATAACATTGCTCAGACTGATGCATGGGTTAGGACTTAGAGTCACTTCCCTTTGCTATAACCCCTCCTTCATAATGGCTCTTAGGTTCACTTTGCATAAACCCTGGGGCTCCCCAAAGCACACAATACTATTTAGAATAATATTATTCAAATGAATTTAACATCATTCATATGCAGGTATCTGCAATCATCCAAGTGATAATTCGCAAGAATAGTTCCAAGTGTTGTCAAATCTTAGCATCCAAGTATAATTTGGCCAATGTTTCCAAAGCATTTCACACAAAAATCCTGTATCTGATGATTCCAGAACTGGAGAGCCATTTTAGAGGTCCAAACCATTCTGGGCCTTATGAATCCTGGCTTGAAATGAACGTAAATAATAAAGGAAGAAGAAAGGAGATAATATAAACCACCCAAATGTGTTATTTTAGGTGGTGGAAAGAAATATGTTTACAAACTGAGATATGTTTTGAGATGTGTTAAAGTAACATAGTTTCGCTGAGGGGGTTGAAGGAATAGCAAGAAGACAAAGGGGAATATTATGATATCCCAGAAAGCTAGTGGTTGCTCGTTTACAAAGTCCAGTGACCTAAAACAAATAATACAGAATCTGAAAAATAATAATAGTGATGTATTTGAAAAAAAGAGAGAAATATTTAGTGAATTTGATGCACAAGAATATACATTTCAACTTTAAAAAACTGATCAGAAAACACTGAACTCATTAGTCATGAGTAGTCCTTATGAAGAATTTGGTTTTTAACTGTAAAGGAACCAGATGAATAAAGGGGAGAATCCTGTGCTTAAAACATTATTTTTGTTCAAAAATGACATGATTAGTGCTTCATTTTAGATGTTTCTATGGGAATTTCAAAAAAGAGCTGAGGAACTACTTTTATCATTAATTTAATAGATTTGAAGATAGCCTTATTTTTACAAAACTAAGCTAAGGTTACTTTCTGTTTATATATAATAAAGATCCTGCATTCATTATCAGAGAACAAGATGTTTAAGAATAAATAGGTAACTTGTTCAAAGTGACAGAACAATAGTGTCATCTCCAAGGTCATAGAACAAAATGTACAAATAAGAGAAGATACCTTGAAAGTTTTCTGAAATTTGAAAGAGTGAAAAGAAACAAGGCCCCCTGAGTATGATAAAATTTTAATTGAGATAGGAAACTAAATGCAAACAACAACCACAAAAACTATTTAGAATGACTGCACAGATAAAATTGCCTTCAAATTAATTTAAATAATTTATATGTTCTTTTCAGTGGTGAATTTATGTTCTGTGGGAGCTTAAACTTATATGAATTGTGGGACAACTCTGTTTAAGAAATTTACAATATTACGAAAAAATACCTATTGTAGGGGATATTTGGTTAGAAGAAACAGATCACAAAAATATCAAATATCAAAAAACCAAGGCATACTACAAACATAGTAAAATCCAGAAAAATAACACTCAGTAATAATTAATTATGAAAAACTATATGATATTTTTTCTACATTTTTTGCCCCCACATTCTCTGATCATTTTCCTGCATAGAATGGATAGTAAAGGAAGTCTCCTGAGTTGTGGTGACAGAGTTCAGAGTTTGGAAAGATCAAGGTGATAAGATTCACAAGGCAGAGTACTGAAGAGACGATATCTACACAGTGCACTCTGCTTGAGTCTTTTACTCAGCAGTGAACACTTGAAGTAGCTACTAAAGAGCAAGGAAAGCACTCCCACAAACAGCAGGGATAAAATAACCAGCACTAACCAGAGCTGGGAATAGCCAGAGCAGACAAGCCTACTAACATACTACAAAGAAGTATGTTGCCTCAGGCACTGTGCTCAATTTAAACTAGAATAAAGCTGTACTTGTCCCTAGGACTTTAGACATAGCAAAGCTTAAATGCACACCTGGAGTGGTTCAGTGGTAGAATGCTCCTCTTCCATACTGGACACCTGGCCTCAATTCCCAGACCATGCACACACACACACACACACACACACACACACAAAAGCACACTTTGAGGGTATCAAACTGTTTTTTTAGTAAATTAATTCATTACAGAAGATGGTAAAAAAAAAAAAAAAAGAAAAGAAAAGAAAGAAAGAAAAATCTCTCCTCCTCAAAAAAACCCAAAGGCCAACGATGTAAAGTTCAAAATGCATGGTATCCAATTTTGAAACATGCAAAGATGCAGAAAGATATCCATAATCTCATTATGAAAAAGCAAATTGGTAAATAGAGCTAGACCTAGAAATGACACAGGTGATGAAATTATACAAAGAAATTAAAATATTTATTAAAAAGACTCAAATATCTAAGAAGGCAGAAGAGAACACGAGCATGATAAGGAAACACCTGGAAGATTTGAACAGAGATGTGTGCAAATTTAGAGAGGTAAAATTTAGAGTTAGAGAATAAAAAAGTTAAAAAATAAAAACATAACACTGAATGCTCTTAAAATCAATTTGGTTATTATACAGAAATTGAAATTATCCAAAATAAAATAAACAGAGAACTATGGAATAATATTAAGTTCCCTATTATGTGTGTAATTAAAGTCCAAAAACTGAAGTTCAGTAAGTGGAGGGGACTGAAAAAATATATTAAAAAATGACAATCAATCATTTTCAAAGTTTGATGAAAACTCAAACCCACAAAGCCAACAATAAACACCAGGCATAAGAAACATAAAATAAACTACACAAAAACACAGTATAATCAAACAGCTTAACACTAATGGGGAAGAGAAGGTCTTAAAAGTAGCTAGAGAAGAAAGAGAGATTATGTCCAGAAGAACAAAGAATGACGATAGAGTGCTTTTTGGAAACAAGGTGAGCATAATGGAGCGTGCAACATCTTACTGATACTGGAAGAAAAGCTGCCAACCTAGAATTCTATACCCAGTAAAATATTTCAAAAATAAAAAGCTGAACAAGTTCATGAGCAGCAGACTGGATCTAAAAAACATTACAGAAAGTTATGTGAGTAGGAGGAAAATGCTACTAGAGGAAGATCTAACACTACTAAAAGAATGAAAATCACTGAAAATGATGGATACCTGGGTAAATTTGAAAAACATGTTTCTAAGTTTTCAAAATCTCTTTAAAAGAGAATTTCATTTCTTATGCCAAATTATGTTAAAATGTATTGAAGCGCTTCCCAGTGCCTGCCCATGCAAAAAAAAGAAGAAAATATTGAAGAATTTATAGCATGATGAAATAAAAAATGTATGACAATAATGAAATAATGATATGAAAACAAGGTGTAAGTATACTGTTGCAAGTTTCTCATACTATATGTAAGGTGACATTGAAATGTAATAGTAAAATATTATAGCATAAATCATAAAATAATTAGTAAAAAAACAAAAGGAAGTACTATAAGCAAGAAGCCAAACCAGGAAATAAAATGGAATAATGTCAATATACAATCAAAAATACAAAAATAAAATAATGAAATAGAAAACAGCCCATGAATAAATAGAAAACAAATGCCAAAATGATAGATTTAAATGCAAATAAATAAAAAATCACATGACATGTAAGTAATCTAACTCCACAATTAAAAGGCAGAGAATAATAGTTTGGGTTTTTTAAATAGCCATATGCTGCTTAGAAGAAACAATTTGTCCTTATAAATGCCCAAACTGTTTAAAAGTAAAAGAATGGAAAAATTATATTTCCTAAAACTAATAGGTTATTTTAACATGCAGCAGAATTTCTAGACAAAGGAATAAAGAGGCCAGGGATAAAGAGGTTCATTTCATAATGATTTATGGGTCAATTCATCAAGAGAACAAAACATTAAAACAAAGCAAAACAAAAATCTCTGCAAATACCTGTGCTGGCAAAGATGTAAAACAACTGAAATTCTCATATACAGTCAGTGGGAAAGCAAACTGACAAATTCACTTTGGCAGCTTCTTATCAAGTTAAACATAAATTATTTTCAGGTCTAGTAATTCCACAGCTATTTACCCAAGGGTATTGAAAGCATACAGTAACCGAAAAACAACTATATGGATATTTATAGCATAAATGCATTATGCATAGTAACAGATGAGAGACTCTAAAGGCTATTTTCTGTATGAGTATATAGGTGTGTTTCTGTGTACAACTTTTGAAAAGGCAAAACTATAGGAAGCAGAGAGAAATCAATTGCCATGGATTAAGACTGAGGAAAGAATGGACTACCATGTGACATCAGGGAATTTTTTGTTTAATGGAAATGTTCTGTATCTTTATTTTAGTAGTGTATGCACGATTGTGTCTTCTTCTGAAAACTCATAGAACTGTACACTTCCATAGGTTAATTTAAAATGTGTAAATTAATATGTAAATTAAAGTTATTTTTAAAAATTAAATTTGCAAGTCTCAGTCTAGGAGAAAATATTTTCCAAATTTACTTATATTCCCCAAAGCTCTGTGGTAGAATATATGTTAATATTACAACACAACTCAATACTTAATGTAAATAACACAATTACAAAAAGGCATATAATTTAAATGGGCACATCATCTAAAAGAAGACATACAGCTGGCAATAGCCACATGAAAACATGGTCAGTATTATTCAATCGGGAATGTAAAACAAAACAAAACCATGTTCGTATGCTACTACACATTTACTAGAATGGTAAAATTAAAAACAACATCAGCAACAATAATGAGCATTGACCATGCCTAGTTTTGATGAGATTACAGCTTTCATAAACTCCGGAATAGAATGTAAAACAGTTTAGTAACTTTGTAAATCAATTTGTCAGTTCTTGAGAATTACACATAGGCCTACAATATAACTCACACAGGTCATTCCCTTACAACAGAAATGTAGCATATGTCCATAGAGAGATATGCATTAAAATATTCAAAGAAACCATTTGCTGCAGCCAGAAACTGGAAACAATGTAAAGGTCCATCATTAGGTGAATAGATAATTACATTATATTACACATATGCAATAGAATATTATTCAACAACAGAATGAATTAAACATTAGACCATAGCTGGAATGCATGAATCTCAAAACAATTATGCTGAATAAAAGAAGTAAATAATTAGAATATATAATGTATGATTCCATAGAAAATGTAAGGTAATTCAAAATCACAAAAATGATAGAAAACAAATTAGTGGTTACCTGGGATGGGTGAGGCACAGGAGAAAACTTAAAGAGATGATGAATATGCTCATATTTTTATAGTTTCTATTTTATTTCAAAGAAAACACATTTTCAAATTCATGAAATTGTGAATTTAAACATATAGCTTATTGCATATTTCTCAAATATCAATGCAGTGTAGATTATTTTGTTAATGTAAAGTAAAGAAAAAAGTGCAATTTGGAACTGATGGAATGAATAAAAAGCAGATAATAAGATTGCAGATATAAAACCAATTACATAAATAATTATATTGCAATGACAATAACTACTCCTAGAAAAAGAAAATATTTTCCAAATAGATGAAACAAATTCCAAATACACATTGCTTGAAAGAGATTAATGTAAAGATTAAATCACAGAAAGGTTGAGAATAAAATGTTTGGAAAAATATATACTCAATACTCAATGTAAATAACACAATTACAAAAAGGCATATGATTTAAATGGGCTTAGCACCTAAAATGTTGTAGTTATATTCAGATGAGATAATGTAGGCATTAAAGTAAAAAGCTACATCAGATAAAAATGAGGGTATTTTTCTAAACATAAAAGTTTTAAGTAACAGGAAAATATCACCACCCTGTATTACTGTACAAAAGGGGCTGCAATGGAAACTTAAATAGATCAAGCCAAAATCATAGTTTGAAAATATAATATATGAATCTCAATATCTAATGGAAGAAGCAAATAAAATAAGTAAGTCGGGATATTAAAGATGTGAAGAACACACGTACCAAATTTGATATCTTTTAACATGTTGAGAAATGGCAAAATTCACATTAATTAAAAGGGTACTAAACTTTTATTAAAATCAGCTATATGCTACCTACAAAGCAGGACTCAACTAATTTAAAATATTTGAATCATGCAGGATTTGTACTCTCATAATAAAAAAATAATCAGTAATCAATTACAAAAAGATAATAAAATTGTCGAATGCAGTTTAATTAAATAAATAATATCTAAATGAGCCTGGGTTTCACTAAAAAGCAAATACACATATGACAACACTTTGAACTGAATGATAATGAGGATATGGTATGTCAAAACAGGTACAACTTAACGATAGTAGGGTTCAGAGGGAAATTTGTAGCCTAAAGGGCATATATTAGAAGGAAAAAACTGTAGTCTAAAGAAGCCAGAAATATGCAAGTACAACAGGTGTAAAGAAAATATAACGAAATGTTATAAAAATAAAAGCAGAACTACTTGAAATATAAAAACAATGCATATTAGAAAAAAATTTTAAAAACTTTGATCTTCGCAAAGATTACTAAAATGTTATAGACTAATTTTGCAAAAAATCAAATTACTAAAGGAGACAGAAAAATTAATAGCAAATCCGAATGTTCTGATAGCTATAAAAAAATGCAAAACTGAAGTATAACAAAAAAGTCACCCACACTCTGATGTGATGTCAAATTTGTCAAAACATTTAATCAATAACGAAGAATAACATCTTAAGTAAATTCTAATGGACAAATATAAAAGAGAACGTGATTATTTTCAAATATTTTGAGGAAGCCATCATAACATTGATTATAGATGCTTACAAGAACAGTACTAGAATAGAAAATTACAGTATGCCATATTTCATGATCAGAGAAGCAAAAATCCTGAATAAAATCTCAACAAATTCAATACAACAATCTATTAAAATGATGGCACATCATTATCAAAAATGGTTTATTTCAGTTGAGCAAGTTTGTTTAATATTTTAAATTATCAATGTAACTGGCATTTTAATAGAAAATAAGGAAAAGAACCATATGCTCTTAAAACTTACAGAAAAAAAGTATTCACAATATTCAATTAATTACCAATTAGGTAGGTGAGAAATATCTGCAAAACATGAAAAAGAAGCCTGATATTAACTGCTGAAATAGAAAATATTCCTCATTATTAAAAACTAGAAAAGGATTCCTGTTATCATCCTATGATTTAACAATGTATTGAATGTCATAACCCACATAAATTGATAAGAAAACTAAATAAAATCTACGCAGATGGCCAAAAAATGAAGAAGAAAAAAGTAGTTATAATTTAAAGACAGCACACCTCTGTACAAGCTTATCTAAAATAATCCACACAGAAAGTGTTAGAGACAATAGTGAATTTAGTACATTCACTATACTCAAGATTAGTATTAAAAGCACAATTAAATTTCTATAAAACAGCCAAAAACACAGAGAGCAAAGATACCATTTTCAATGTCACTAAAAAACAAAACAAAACAAAACAAACTTCAAATATCTATGGAATAAATGTAAGAAAAAAAATATATATCTACAAGATTTCATCACGAATATTGATGAAGAAAATTAGAAAGAAAAAGTGGATGGATATGTCATGCTTATGGTTTGAACCAGTAATATAAACCTGTCAATTGTCATCAATTTAATCTATTTAACACATCTTAAAAAAATTCCCACAGGTTTGTTTTTCTTTTATCAAAATTGACAAGGCATTTCTAAAATTCATATGGAAATACCAAGGGACAAGAACAGCTGAGTTGATTTTAAAGAAAGAAGAAAATTGGAGGAATTCCATTACCAGGTTATCAAACCTACAGCTGCAATAATATATTCATAAGAATAGAACGGAATAGTCAGAAAACAAATATACACATTTAATATCATCTGATTCATGAAAAAAACAACACGTCAAAGCAGTTGAAAGAAGGGGGTCTTTTTCCTTTTTCAAATAAATCTTTTTAATTCCAGATTACATCAGAATAAATTTGCATACAGGGCAATTTTGAATGAAAAAATAATTGTAAAGAAGCAGCACTCAGCCTGAGAGTTACGTAGGCTAAGGTGGAATAGTATAACTCATTCAGATTGAGGACACTGGGAGGTCTAGGAAGTAATTTAGTGTCTTGCAAAACTCCTTTTGATGTGTTTTGTGCTTCAAGATTCTCTCTGGCCAACAGACTAGTTCTAGCAGGGTGAAGCCTCCTCAAAACCTAGAAAATCTAACCAAGCACACTGTTCCAGTGTCTGCCAAATTCAGGAAAGATCTTTTTTTTTTTTTTTAACTTCTTAAATATGCAAAGCAAAGAAGGGAAAAAAGGCAATAGTTTTCAAAGCACTGTTCAACAAGTAGTTACAGGACAGATTCCAAAGTTTGTCCTGGGCTACCATACTATCACCTCAGATTTTTCCTTCCATCTACTCCAGAATATAGGAGGCTAGAAGGAATGGATATTTTTTTTAATCATCATAATTGACTTTTTCTTCTTTTTTGTGAAAAATAACATATATACAAGACAGCAATAAATTTCAAAGCACAGCACAACAATTAATTGTAGAACAGATTTCAGAGTTTGGTATAGGTTACAATTCCACAATTTCCGGTTTTCACTTCTGGTTGCTCTAAGATACTGGAGACTAAAAGAAATATCATTTTAATGGTTCAACAACCATATTCATTTATTAAACCCTACCTTCTTTGTATAATTCCACCAACACTTTTGATCTTTCTCCCAGTTGTTAAGGATGTCTGGGTTATACCCATTCTAACTTTTTTATGTTGGAAGGGTCTGTCAATGATATGGTGTAGGGAGATGGAACTAGCTGATGTTCTGGAAAGGCTGGCCTTCTAGATTGCAGGACTTACCTGGCCCAGAGACCCATCTGAAGGTTGTAGGTTTCTGAAAAGTTACCCCGGTGCGTGGAACCTTTGTAGAATCTTATATATTGGCCCTGGATATTATGTCCCACATAGGGGGGAAAGGCAATGATTTCACTTACAGAATTGGGCTTAGAGAGAGTGAGGCCATATCTGTGCAACAAAAGAGGTCCTCCAGAAGTAACTCTTAGGCATACCTATAGGTAGTATCTAAGCTTCTCAGCTACCTAGATAAGCTTCACAAGAGTAAGCCTCAAGATCAAGGGCTTGGCCTACTGATTTGGTTGTCCCTAATGCTTGACACAGTATCAGGGGATTCCCTGATGGTAAAGTTTAATAGCTGTATATTTAAGAAAGGTTTTTATAAGGTTCTGGGCCAATTGGATAAACTGATAGGATAAAAATGAATCTTGATCTCTCTACTATTCACCCTAAATACCATTTTTATTCTATAAAAAGATACATATTTTAAAAATAATCTAAAAGTGAATCTTGGCTTATATTATTCACATTATTTTTACTCAAACTTATGAAAAATACATGTTAGATAAAGGTCAGGTCTAAATATAAAATGTAAAATAATAAAACATTGACAAAGAAACCAAGGACTCTATCTTCATGACCTTGAAGAGTGATGGATGTCTTACAAAGGATGTAAACAGAGCTAAGCATAATGAATGTATTGAAGTAAATTAACATTAAGAATCTTTGTTGCTCACATAATAGCTCCGAGAGTAAAATGCAAGTCCCAGTGTGAAAGAAGATATTTTTATAATATATCCAATATAAGATCAGTATCCATAATATGCTTTTAAAACTCCCTCAAATCAATAAATCAGAAAGAAATTCCAATAGAAAAATGGGCAAAAATGTTGTCTTTAAAAAGCTTTTCACAAAAGAAGATATCAACATGGCCAAATGATATGAAAAGATGATTAGTTTTATACAGTCATCAAAAATGCCAATGAAAATGCAATGGTGATACCACTACACACCCATCAGGATGGCTTAAGTAGAAAAAGTAAATTCCAGATATTGCTGATGAAATAGGACAACCCAAATTCTCGTTGACAAATGGTGGAAGTATAAATATTTTAGATGATTGTTGGTCAGTTTCTATGAAAGTTGAACACAGGCATGCTCTTACTTAGAAATTCCACCCAGGTGTATGCAGAAAGGAAGTATCAACATAAAAATAGAATCTTGTAAAATATCAAAATCATCGTAGCAGCACTACCTGCAACAATCAAAATGGCTATCAAGAACAGAACAGAAAATTAAATTGTGCCATATTCACATAACAGAATATATACAACAAATAGAATGAAAGATTCACTCACTATGTGCAGCAATATAGTTGAGTCTATGAACATAATTCAGAATGAAAGAAGACAGTCAAATAGTATATATTATTCCATTTAAATGAAGAGCAAAAGTCAGGCAAAACTAGTCTATACTGTTAGAAGTCAGCCCAGTGATTATTCTTGTTTATTTTAGTGGTGAAAGGAGGCTTCAAGAAAGTGGGGCTTCTTGACTGATAGTAATGTACTATTTCTTAATGCATAGGCTGATTACATGGGTGTGTCAGCTGTGCTGTGCAAATTCTTCTCTTTTTCCTTCTCCTAAAATACAATGTGTGCACTAAAGAAGAAAATTTAAATATAGAGCTTTTGGTTCTGAGGTATATCTAGCATTAATTAGTTGTATTGGGGTTGGACTATTTGCCAATGCCTTGAGATATCAGCTCTGATTGTCTTCTGATGTAATTCAGTTCTTTATTGGGATCACTACTTTGACTAGTGGCTTGACATTCACAGTTGAATATCAGGGACAGATTTAAAGCTCTCAGTAAATTATCAAAATTCTTCAAATATCTAGAAATAAATTTCTTTCTCTGTTAATAGAGTTGCTTCCAGAAAATACATTGAAATATAGTTGCATCATAAAAAAACAAAATTAAAACAGTCTATGAATGTGGATATGAAGTACTGCACTTGGGATTGACCACTTACCAGTCAAACAGTTATGTATCATCATTATATGCAAAATTATTACATTTTTGAACAAACTATCATCCTATGTAATTAAAAAAGCAATGACACATATCCAGATAAGAAAGTTTAAAGAAAGGGCTGTAGCATATATTACATGAAAAGACCTTCTATTTTATACTAGTTTATGCAGTATATGCAGGGAAAAACACATTTCAGTGTCATCTTTTATTATTTTCTGAAATGCTCCTAGAAATTGATCAGTTTGGGGCAGCCAATGAATTTAATAAATAAATAAATAATTGAGAGACATAACTGCTGTAATAAGGAAACTTCCTATCTACAGACCTATTAACTTGAGTTATGGAGTAATGGACTTTATTTAGGTTCAAAGACAAATCAATGTCATGCAGAATAGGATAATAAAATTGCACCCCATGAAGCTCTTCTTGAATATCAGCCCAATCATGGATTATTTGGCAGATTTCCTGAAGTTTTCTTGGAGAATTTAATTTTAGAATTTATTACTAAAATTCTTATAAGCACATTTAATGTACATGTCACCAATAAACTAGGAAACTGTAATAACTTTTTATTATCCTCATATTCGGAGGCCAGTTGCTACATGCTCCAGTAGCTCAACATTTTAAGCAGAAATGAGTTGAATTTCTTAGAAACCTAAATTATTCACATCAAGAAGATTTACCCATCCCTTATATTAATATTTTATAGTACAATATAGAGAGAATCAGAATCTCTGGATTAGGAAGTAAAATGGGGAGTCAAATATATTGAAAAGAGTCAATATTTTGGGCTGGAAATTTTCTGAATATTTTGCCTGGGAGAAAGTCCAGTGTAGTTTTAATGGTATGGTCTGAGAAGTTTGAGTCAGATATGGTGTTACTAAAGGCAGTGAGTGGTCTGAAACTGAGAGGCATGATTGGTGGAAAGCTGAATGGGTTGAAGTTGTTAATCTAAAGCAGATGATTAAACTGAAATGAAATCTCAGATTGTGCGAGGAGTATATCTATAGCTTGAATCTAATTCCAAAATATATGGGACAGGAAAATGCACATTCATTAAGAAATATCAAATAGCAGTAGATAAAGGACATCATGCAAAACTTTAAAGAATTTTGGAGAGGCCTAGAACAGATATCCCTTCACTATAATTGAGTTTCTTTACTCTTAAACCTTTGATAAGAAATTAGACCTTAATATCAGAAATATATACTGCTTATTTTTACTATGTTTAGTAAATTTTCTTACACCTCAACAAATCAGTCGTATAAGGTCAGCAGCAATCATCAAAAAAATTTTGTCTTCATGAAGTGTTAAAGATAACTTTCCTGATGGAAGGCACCAACCTCATTATAGGGATGGTTCCAATGTCCAGAGCTAACACTCAGCCAAGCAACATAGCCTTCGGCCCTGTAAGAATAGTGCTTACAAAATTTACAATACAGGATACTTAATGCATTACTGTAACTACCCTGGAAAATATTATATAGGTGAACAATAGATGAAATATTTTTCAGTTTCTCTTGGTATAAAAGCATTTGGTTTTCACAAACTATCAGTTTCTTTTGAGGGAAAATGTATTACTTCTAATGAAATGATGTGGAAATTCTTCAGGGAAAGAGGATGCAAGGGTGAATCAATACAGAAGCTGGAGTACTACATTAAGCTTCTTTAGAAAAGTCTTAATTATTTCTTGAACTCAAAAATTATAACCCATTTTTGCCATATAAATGGGCAGAGATAGAACACCCTTAAGAGTTCAGAAGGAAGTATAAATGCTTTGAGAGGAAGAACAAGGAAGTCTGCTTTTGACCCTTACAAGAGTTGTTGAACTCTGGAAAACAGGCTTAGTGATGAACAAGATAATATGGCCAGTGGTTGAACTCAGTGCAAATTCCAGTTATGAGCACTACCGAAAAATTTAAAAAAAAAGAAAACTTCAATAATTGGTTAATGTATTTTCCACAGTTAACCTTAAAGAAGAAGGAGACAGGGATTGGAATTAGACTAGAACCTCCTAGAAGAGTCAGATAAATTTCAAAAAGAAGAATGAGAAAAATACTTACAAGAGGATTATCTGGCTCCAAATTCTTCTTCTAAATCAAATATATAGGGTAGCTTTTCAAATATTTCTAAGCATCTGGATGCTGAGAAGGAAATATGGAATTATAGTATTAAAATTGAAGGGAAAATGAGACCAAGAGTATTACAGAACAAGGAAGATACTTGCCATAAGGGTATTTGTTCTAGATGGTGGGGTGGGGGTGGGGGAAATTGATCTTCTTTTCAATGGCTACTAAAAGCTAAATGGAGACATATTCAAATTCCAAAGTATGTTAGGACCTATCCTTACAATACACTGGAGACACAAAGAACTACACTCTTAGGATAAATTGAAAGTGGAACAAAGCAACTTGAAATTTAATCCAAGCTATAATTGACTAGACATCCAAGAGGGCTTAAAACTTTGAACAAAATTTAAAGTGGTTCTGAATTTGGCTTTCATTAACCATAATGAATTTAATTACTTGATAAATATCTTCTGAATATAACCAATCTCTCATTGTTACCAGAGCACA